>CM077288.1:65364608-65664608 GCA_039654925.1 Anguilla pacifica
AATGATAAAATACAGAACACAACTGAACAGAACCCCCATATGATATTATCAACACTTCACAATGTATGTGAAAATCGATAAATTATTGCCGCTCCCAGATAATGCAATATCACCGCCGAGACAAATATATTTACTAATGTTTGGTCAAAAAGTCCACACATTTACAATGTAATGCAGTCCATAAGGACCTCTCCACACAGATGGTCATCAAGATGCTACTATACCAGCAGTGCTCAGCGTCCGTCAACATGAAAACAGGAAGTGAAACTAATAAACAATCTGAGCAGAATGACGCCACCCTGGTGACCACTCTGTTACCATTAGCGATGCTGACGTCAGCAGACAATCATTTCCATTACTGAATGACAAAAGGGGAGGACTTCTCCACACACACACGCATGCACGCACTCATATGCGCACACACACACACCTCCCAATTCAGCTCATTTCATCTTTTTCAAATGTCAAATTTCATTTCCTGTACTGAAATCTCAGGTACAGTATATACAACAAATACACACACACGTGCACATGCATGTACACACACATGCGCGCACACACACGCACGTGCGCATGCACACACACACACACACAAACACTCACACACACGCAATGTATTATTAGTATGCTTCTCTGCAATATCAGCCGAAAACAATTTCTTTTCCGAGATCGGGAGGCTGAACTGATATGGAGCTGAAATACTGTTTAAAGAAAATGGAACAGTACATCAAACAAACAGCACCATCGTAAACTATTTTATATCACACCACGCTGCCAAATGCCACAGAGGATATAAAAGCACTTCCATACGGCACTGCTCAGAAATAACATTCAAAAGCCTCTTACGCTTTCAGATGCTGTTACAGTACAGCCGACAAAAGACTTCGCTGTGACCGCGGACATTCAAAGACGCCAACGCTGACCTCCTTCACAACGCACTCGGCTAATGCGCACTGCGTGACACATTAATTATAAATGTCACTGCGAACAAGGGAATCTGCTCGTGATGTTCTGCTGAAAGGTGACCTGAAGCAATCAAAACCAAATCTATTCTCGTTTTAGTCGTGTGCAAAGTGTAAAATGTCAATCCTTAATTTTTTTTTTTTTTTTTTTAAAGCCATATTTTATAACTTTTCATGCTGCCATTTTTTTTTAGCAATAACCACCCAATGTATGTAACTGCTCCTCTGTATGCTATTTTTCATCGGTGCTGTTGGGTGCCTGTGATATAATAGGTGCGGAAATCCCACCAAGTATTAAAATGTGATCATGCATGCGAATGCGAAAGAGCAAGCGCCTATCATATAGCCATTTAGTCCTTTATAGCAGAGGCGTGACGTACTTCAGGTAAAAGATGTGCTTTGATAGGCTTATATTGCACCAATCACGATATTGGCTCACCTCCTCCTTTTCTTAAGTTTTACAGAGTTGTGGATACAAAATGGTGAACGTGAGCATATCTAATTACAGTCTGACATTGAAACCTCGTGGTATCTCCGTAATTTGCTTCACTTGATGTCTCTAACGGTAAAACTTGTCAAAACATAACCGCATCCGTCGATGCGACAGCGTTCATCCGCCATCTTAATTTTTGAAAAATATTTTCAAACCCACAAGTGTTCCCATTGATTGTATGGAGATAATAATTCAGCTATAATTTGCATTATGAGTTATCTCCTCAGACGACGTGTCAGAAAATGACAACCACTGCAAGCACCATTAAGCCAAAGCAGCTGAACATTTATATGAGATATTTGAAATATATGGCAGTTAAAAGTTCTGAAGAAACAGATAGCGAGTGTCATTCATGGCCATATTTACTGCAAGTCTACTGCTGGCCTTGTATGACAATCGCTTTCAATGCTGATTTCAGTGTTTGCACGTGTGCATTGTATTGTACGTTCGGAAAAACAAATTGGATTTCAAAACCGTCCTCCACCGAGACCCTGAAGAGATTGTGCGGGGGAGACAGCGTCGATTAACCAGCGATCACAAAAACATCACATTACATCTCTGGTGTCACTGGGATACTCTCATAAGTGCCTTGGTAAAATTGCATCTGAGGAAAAATAATAAATTCAAAGTGTCTGATGATGCACTTCAATAAATTCTTATCAGTTATGAATATGCAGATTGCGCTTTTTTTACTGTTTATCTTGGCAAAGGTAAGGGTTCATTGGTGTTTAAAAATTCAACCTTCATTTGTGCTTCTCTCCACAGTTTGGAATTAGCAGCTGCGCCTTTCAAATTGCTGTCAATCCACCAGGAGCACTGCAGCTGAGATACAAGAGCAGAGACTATTTCACATCTTACAGACCACACAGTACTACGGGAGAGTTAGTGACCATTTCACATCTTACAGACCACACAGTACTACAGGAGAGTTAGTGACCATTTCACACCTTACAGACCACACAGTACTACAGGAGAGTTAGTGACCATTTCACACCTTACAGACCACACAGTACTACAGGAGAGTTAGTGACCATTTCACACCTTACAGACCACACAGTACTACAGGAGAGTTAGTGACCATTTCACATCTTACAGACCACACAGTACTACAGGACAGTTAGTGACCATTTCACACCTTACAGACCACACAGTACTACAGGAGAGTTAGTGACCATTCCACACCTTACAGACCACACAGTACTACAGGAGAGTTAGTGACCATTTCACACCTTACAGACCACACAGTACTACAGGAGAGCCAGTGACCATTTCACACCTTACAGACCACACAGTACTACAGGAGAGCCAGTGACTATTTTACACCTTACAGACCACACAGCACTACAGGAGAGCCAGTGACTATTTCACACTTTACAGACCACACAGCACTACAGGAGAGCCAGTGACTATTTCACACTTTACAGACCACACAGCACTACAGGAGAGCCAGTGACTATTTCACACCTTACAGACCACACAGCACCACAGGAGAGCCAGTGACTATTTCACACCTTACAGACCACACAGTACTACAGGAGAGCCAGCAACTGTCACAAAAGCTTGAGGAAGCTTGGCCAAACAGCAGGATGACGCCCAACAGCAGACCCCTGGAAATAGTTGGCTGGTGACCTAGTAGAGCTCAGTCTCCATTTCTTTGTGAGAGGGTTTCTCAACGAAAGCAGCCTAAGGACGGTTCATATTAAGTCTTTCAGTACTCCAGGGAGAGTTTAAAGCATGTCTTTATTATTTCACATTCCTTAAATTGGCTGCACATTAGTAACCACCAGTTTCAAAACACTTCACTTTAACTGACAACTGAGCGCTTGGCACCAAACGCAGTTATATTTTGATCCAGCAAAAAAAATGTAAATGATTAAAATGTAGTCGTTTGTATTTTGGGAATAGTGAAGAGAGGATCTGAACAACTGCGAGTAAAGAGAGACACTCACATTATACATCCCCACCAGACCCGTCACAAAGAGTGAGACGGTGTGCAATGCAAAACGACGCTTTGCGTGGCAGATAAAAAAACAGCAAAGGACCGGTCTTGTGTTTGGTGTCTAGTTTCCCAAAAGGCCTAAGGAACTCTGCGGGCTCCAAAGAAAGAAGCTCTCTCTCACTCCGTTTACTTCACACATCTTATTAGCTCCCCGTAGCAGCAAATCAGAAGAAAGTACGCAGGGGCGACATAGCTCAGGAGGTAAGAGCGTTTGTCTGGCAGTCGGAGGGTTGCCGGTTCGATCCCCCACCCTGGGCGTGTCGAAGTGTCCCCTGAGCAAGACACCTAACCCCTAATTGCTCCCAACAAGCTGATTGGTACCTTGCATGGCAGCCTTTCACCGTTGGTGTGCGTGTGTGTGTGAGTGTGTGTGAGTGTGTGTGTGTGTGTGTGTGTGTGTGTGTGTGTGCGCGTGCGCGTGTGTGAGTGTGAGTGTGTGTGTGTGTGTGTGTGTGAATGGGCGAATGGGCGAATGAGAGGCATCAATTGTAACGCGCTTTGGATAAAAGCGCTATATAAATGCAGTCCATTCACCATTTACACACGTGTAAAAATCAGAGGGAAAAAAAGCCGCACGCAGAGAAGAGGTCAGAGGTGAACGTAAGCGACCGTGGTGATTCCATACCAGCGCCAGGCGGAATGTAAGATGGCACCGTGATCGTGGCGGTACAGAACGATGTTGTTTTGGAAAAAAAAAATTATGACAGTATTTTTACGTTTATTCAGCCAGGTGGGCCACCCGAAAACTCGCTTCTCATTTTCAGAGACACGTGGGGAATTCAACTGAGCAGAGGGGAAGACAGTCGGATTTAGGGGGCTGACTGGCGTCCGACCACGGGCTGGTTTTTGCGGGACGTAACCGGGGTTACCACCCGTACCGTCCAATAACAGAGTCAGGCCCGTGGCTTAACGTCTCCCCTGAGGGACGGCCCCCTCTACAGCACCGCGGCCTGCCCTGTCGTTGTCTGGGGGCAACGAATGTCTAATTTCAGTTCAGAGGGAGAGCGCCCCCTTGTGGCCAACCAACACCTCTTCCAGCGGCAACTTCATTCTCCGCATCTAAGCACTAAGCAAGCCCACTCCTGGCTAGTGGTAATGTCGGCACAGTAACCATGGTAGACGCTGCTGCTTCTAGAAGTTCTAGACAAATTTGGAAGGGACAAATTACTTGAAAAAGCAATACTGAACACTGCAATGATAACAACACCTTTGTCACAGGCAAGGTTTGGAGGCTGAACAATTGTGTGATGAAAGTGTCATTTAAGATCCTGACTAGCTAGGGTTTTCTTTTTGGACCCTGAATTAAGCGGTGCAGTCATGAATGTTTGGATGTTAAAGCAGTTTGGAAGGAGTTTTTCTTTTTAAATTGCTATTGCCACCATGAATGCAGTGGAGCTGCTTATAATGCCTGTAGCGGCTGAACAGGCGGTTGCTTAACGCATTGTGGGCTGTTTGCTCCTCATATCGACAGCTCTCAAAGACAGCGATGCACGTGAGCGTTCCCTACATCACCTGTCCTCCGAAATGTCGGTGCATTGTGCAGGTGTAGTTTTCTTCGGAAACCCTGACTGAAGCACAAGATAAAGAAACAACACTAGTCAAGCTGAAGAAGCAAAAAATAAAAAGCAAAGCCAGTTAAGCCAAAAAAAACACAGTGCACCATGTTTTTTCTTCTTTTTTTCTCGCAAACTGGCACCCCAATGGACGTTTTTTGTCTACACCACAATGCAGCAGAGATTTAATAAGTAACTAGAGCCCCAAATTAAACTTTGCTCTGTCAAGCTAAACTAAAGATTAGTTTCTAGCACAGCCTGGATGCCTAGGGCTCCTGCAAAGTGGAGGTTTTTAGCGAGTATTCCACCCTGACTGCATCCCCGGCACCATCTGCCACTGCTCACAGGCGACTCAGGAGCACAGAAAGGGACATCTGTCTCCTCAGCTCAACTGCGCAGTTTAACCGCCATCTTGGAGCCTCAGGTTATTGTCGTGGAGACGGAGAAGGAGCTCCTAGCGGTGCCCCGCCCTACACCGCTCACCCCTCCCCCCCGCCCCCCCTACTCCCCCCGCTCCCCCCCCACAGCCCCTCCACCCCTCCCTGCTTAGCAGGCGCTGGAGTTTGTTTTTTTTTCGCGATGGGACTCCCACACCCGCACATGAGCAGAGGAGCATTATCGCGTGGGCGAGGGTTCGAAGCGGGGGCTGGCGCTTTGTGCACTCCGCCCCACAGGGGGCGCTAAGCTAATGAGCGCCGTGCCGCGTTCCTTTGAACCCCCCCCCAAATCGCCTCCGTTAGCGCATGAGCCGCGCAGCTGACACGGCTTTCGATATCCACACGCTGTTCCTCATCCGTCTGCAGATATATGATACAACCGGACAGGACCAAAAAAAAAAAAAAAGAAAGTGAAAAGCCTATAACTGAAGGTGACCCTTTTCCCAGATGTTCTACATAAATGTACATCTTTTTTTCTTTCTTTAAGAATTTAATTTGAACTGTCCTTGAATTGGCACTGAAAATGTTTTTTCTGTGCGGTATCAATGCCGTATCCAAGGCTAATGTGTGGGGCTAATCTTTTTAATTTGCTCCTGGCTGCCCGTCAATCATCTTGCCCTGGACACCCCCACAGCACCTCAGCACAACACTCTCTCTCTCTCTCTTTCTCTCCATTTCTCTCTCTCTCTCTCTCTCTCTCTAATTCTCTCTCTCTCTCTCTCTCTCCCTCTACCTCTACCTCTACCTCTCTCTCTCTCTCACACACACACACACACACAGGCACATTTTGTGAACAAACACACAAACATTTGTCGCGCTGGCTTTTTTTTTTTTTTTTTACGAAAGCTCGCTGCCAACCCAACTAACTGAGACGTAACGAGATGTAACACCGGCACAGCTCAGCAAAGTGGACTGTCTGCCAATAGACGATGCTGCAGCTTAATGAGGAGAGGGAGGGAACGAGACAGCAGGAGCGAGAGCTCTGCTGGGGTGCCGGGGGGGGGGGGGGGGGGGCGGGGGTGGTAACAGCGGGGGCAAGATGATTGACAGGGAGCAAGGAGCAAATTAAAAGGAGCCAGATTAGAAGAGGGAGAGCAGGCACGTTATGCGAGGGACACCAAGACTCCTTCGGTGAGTAAAGTAAATGCTGTAATATTAATAATGTATTAATACAGGGCGATGATTTGGCTGTATGTACCCACCACCTTTTGAAATGAACCATAAAAGATAATCTAGCAGTAGCATTCTTGATCCATCCAACTTTTAATGGGTAAAATCCATAGATACAGACATACTGTATAGATATTGAACATGATCATGTATGACCTTGGGTGAAACTGAAGGTTTTTTCAGAGAATATATTTTAGGTTCTGCCCTGTGGGTGCATAACTTTGTGGGGGGGGGGGGGGGGGGGGGGGGGAGTTGGGATCTGCATGGATATACAGTCGCCCTTTACAGCATTAAACACAGCAGGGGTGTGGTAGCACCTCGAAATAACAGGCCCAAAATTCACCTACATCTTATCACCTCCATCTATAAAAAAAATGTGACAGTAACGCCAGTAGCCACCCTGGCGTTTCTGTAGCTAGGTTCGAAGTGCCCAGACGGTAGTGCAAAGTCCCGCTGCGCCAAGCAAGTACCTACCAGGCCGCCGTCGGCGAACCTGATCAACCGCTGTGTTCCACATCGGCACTGCAGCGGCCCACCAGCGGCAGGACCAGTCCCCAGCCACTTTGCGTTCTCTGAGCGGCTGATCATCACCTCTACCGCCTCCTGTGCCACTGCAGCACACCGCTTCAGAGCCAGTTAGCGAAGCGCTAACGCCCGAAACCGCTGAGCCAGTGCTGATGGGGGGCAAGATGCTAGTAGCCAGCTAAGGGTGTACTGCTGGTTGAAGTTTTAAGCGATAGCCGTTGATGTCGGTTGCCAGTAAACCCCGTTCCTACAACAACCTCATCGGCTCCGATACCTTCAGAGGAGACACTGGGTGAACCTATCCGTCCTGCGCTGTAAGATCAGGCCCAGAGACCCTGGGGGGCGTCCCGAGTCCGCGCCGGAATATGAGAACACAACGTTTTCCGACAAGAATAAGCCGCTAAGCCCTTGCAGGATAAATAAATGCCTTCTGTCAGGAGAGTGTCTAGCAACATTCAGTATACCAACAGTCCTGGTCTTGAACCCCCACTAGGGTCTCTGTTTCTGCATTAACAGAAAACAGCCTTGATTTAATTTCCAGCTACATCCCCTTATTTTGCAAACTCCGCCATTAAATATATTCTACAGCCCACTTTATTAATACCTATTTAAAATGCAAAAACCTTGATATAATTGCCCCTAGGCCAGGATTTAATAAAAAAATTTGTTCTTGAATTTGATGAGCCAAAAGAAATTAACTGGACGTATTTCTTCACAAACAGTAATTTGGAGAGCTTAAGTTAGTTAAATTCAACTTCATTTACAATAATTTTTACAGACATAGCTGAGCAAAATATATTTGAAATATGTTGAAATTGATTGCATTCTAATTCTAGACCATCCCAAGTAACAACATTGATTTACTGCCGATAATTTTGCTGGGTATATTTTACATTACATTATTGTCCATTTGAAATTATGCAACAAGAGAATCATTATACACATTGTAAACAATGCTAATATAGCACACTCAAAATACTGATGAGCTCTACAAAACAAGGAAGAAGAAGGAGCATAAGGAGAATAAGAAGAAAAAATGAGGAGGAGAATAAGAAGAAGGAAACAAGAAAGAAGTAAAAAATGAAAAAAACAAACAATTGCTTTTTGGTAGGATAAAGAGATCTCGCACTAAAAATAAGTTTTAAACATCGACAATAAACGTAACATCTCAGCACCAGGTGTTCTCTTCAGTTTGAGGGCAATATAAGGACACATTGGTATGAAGAAGTGCTTTCACTAATAAAGTCAGATATGGGGTAACTGTATACGCACCCCCCCCCCCAACCACCCACCCACCCACCCCCCCTTGCCCCCCAAGCTCCAGGCCCCCCCTCTAAAGGTACAGTGATAATCTTTAATGCCACATACGTCTGCAGCAGGAGATTGAGATCTTTCTTTCAGGTCTTAAATAACACCGAGCTGGAAACTCAGTTTCACACAAAATCACAACCCCCGGGCCACATGCACAGTAAATGACTGGCTGTAGATTTGGGAGCCAGGTCCAGCCAGCAATTTCCTCGGTGCGGGTGGGACTGTCTAGAATCCGTATTAAATTACAACCCAGACAGATTTATTCGGTTTACTTTTTTATTTGTATTTTTTTTTTTTTTTACACAGCGGGGAAGGTAATTAATTTTTAATATCTCATAATAACATTCCTGGAAATATGCACGCAGTAAAAGCATCCAGAAGTTTCTTCTGGGTCGGCTCCTGGTTTTAATCTATGCCCAGTTCATCCCGAGCATCGCTCACACAGCCATTATGAATTCCTCCTTGAGGATAGTTACGCTGCAGAAGATTAGTGCAGTGACTCCGGGCCACAGGGTTCGATACCAAGAGTTTGCACAATAATTTCTCTCAATTAAAAATGTGCACGCCACCGCGTGTCTCTAAAAGTTATATGTCCCAAGAGAGTAAAAACTGCCACTGGCTAAGCTGGGAGCTTTGGTTTAAAAAAAAAAAAAAAGGTTTATCAAAAATAAAGGAAAAAGTTGGGCCAACAGTGAAAACATATACATCTCACACGCAGGCAGGCAGGCAGGCACGCACACACACACACACACACACACACACACACACACACACACACACACACACACACACACACACACACACACACACACACACGTATGTATAGGCAGATCTTCTACTCATATCTGATGTGGCTGTGATGACAAAATGTTAAATTTTATGCTTTTTTTTTCCCCTCCTCGAAACAACCTTCGTCTCTCTCGTGGGGTGGCTGCGTAACTACAATGACAAGATGTAAACAGAGGGTTTGCAGTACTCCCACAGTAAGGTCATTACTACAATCGGCTTCTGGGAAAAAAGAGACTGAAGGACAGCAGACATGGCTGAACACACAGGAGACTGCGGTAACAGGCAGGCATGTTCTGAGAACCTTCAGCACCTTCAAAAACCCGCCGCTTCACTTCCCAGGAAACACCACGGTCCCGCGAGTTAATAAATAAATGTTATTTGTTATGTGAGTTGCATAATGTTTCGGGACAAAGACGCGTTTTTGTTTTTTTCGGCTCTGTACTCCACAGTGTTTGATTCGCAATCAAATCATTCACACGCAGTTGAACTGCAGATTCTCAGCTTTTGTTAAAGGGTCTTTTTATACATTTTGGTTTCACCATATAGAAATTACAGTTTGTTTCTTTTTTACATAGCCCCCCCCCATTTCAGGGAACTACATTATTGAGACATTAATGACATGTGAAGAAAAGCAGTCATGTTTAGTACTTTGTCACATATCCTACGATCCATAGACATCACCAGGTGTGCAGTATCTTTTTTGGTGATGCTCTGCCTGGCTTTCACTGCAGCCATCTTAAGCTCCAGCTTGTGAGCTTCCTCTTCAGCATATGAAATGCACCCGATCGAACATTTCTTTCCCATTTCTGGCTTTTAAAAGCTCCTTTATTGCTTTAGCAGTATGTTTGAGCGGATAAGACGCTTCTGTACACTTTAGAATTCATTCTGCAGCTGCTATCAGCAGTTACATCATCAATGCAGACAGGAGAGCCGGTACCTGTGGGAGCCATACACGCCCAAACCATAACACCCCCACCACCATGTTTCACAGAAGGGGGAGGGGTATTTTGGATCTTGAGCAGTTACTTTTGACCTCCACACTTTGATCTTGCCATCACTCTGATACAAGTCGATCTTGGTCTCATCTGTCCACAAGACCATTTTCCAGAACTCTGCAGGCTCTGCAAGTATTTCTTGGCAAACTCCAACCTGTCTATCCTGTTTTTGCAGCTAACTAGTGGTTTGCATCTTGCAATGTAGGCTCTGTAATTCAGCTTGTGAAGTCTTCTGAGGACAACAGTCACGGATACATCCAAGCCTGCCTCCTGAAGAGTGTTTCTGGTCTGTCAAACAAGCGTATTTTTTTTCATTTTGGTGACAATTCTTCGATCATCAACGATGGACTTGGCCTACCAGCAATCACTAAGCTCACCGCTGACCCTCTGATTGTTTTTTTTCTCATTTCTCAGCCTCAAAATGGCTTCCGTGACTTTCATTGGCACAGCTCTGGCCCTCATGTTGACAAACGCCAATAACAGATTCCAAAGGCAATCAAAAGCCCAGAGACAAGACTAGATGGC
Source organism: Anguilla pacifica (assembly GCA_039654925.1). Classification (NCBI taxonomy): domain Eukaryota; kingdom Metazoa; phylum Chordata; class Actinopteri; order Anguilliformes; family Anguillidae; genus Anguilla; species Anguilla pacifica. Next base: position 65,375,368 of record CM077288.1, read on the forward strand.
GAAAGCTCTCTTATACCTGCACTAAGAGAAAAATAAATCTGGAGTACAGAGTCAAATCAAAAAAAAAAAGGTCTTTGTCCCAAACATTATGGAACTCATTGTATGCTCAGCCATTAATACCACGCACACGCGCGCACACACACACACACACACACAGATATATTTTTTCAGTGCAGTTTTCTCCCTCAAAATGAGACGAGTCTTCTCAAGAGATTATAAAAGAAAATATTAATTTTTCAGCAGTGGCCTTTTCCACCAGGAAATGAATACATTAATATCCTCTCTCAGATAAAGTATAAGTGCAAAGGAACACCATTTTGACAAGTTTGATTTATAACAAAGGCCCAGCAGTTTGTATGCAGTGCCTGAGACGTATTCTCCTGTAATTCCGGAGCTGGTTTCTTAAAAAAGTTGCAGGATAGTGTCATCAGGCCTTGTGTACAAACACACCAGTTGGCAGGGTGAGATGTCCCAGGATTCAAAGAGGAATCATGCCTATTTGACACAGAAGGATAACTTCTACTGATGCTTCTTCTGTAGCTTTAACGTTCTCAGTACAGTACTTGAAAAAGAGAAAGCCAAAGCAATCACAAGAGTGATCTTGGTAAATGGTAAATGGACTGCATTTATATAGCGCTTTTATCCAAAGCGCTTTACAATTGATGCCTCTCAATCACCAGAGCAGTTAGGGGTTAGGTGTCTTGCTCAGGGACACTTTGACACGCCCAGGGTGGGGATCGAACTGGCAACCCTCCGACTGCCAGACAACCGCTCTTACCTCCTGAGCTATGTCACCCCTTCACAACCACACACACACACACAACTTTTTTGTACACACACAAGGTTTGCTTGTGCAGAGTAGGCTGTTTCCTGTACACAATCAAAAACTCCTCATTGTCAAATCTAATGGTTTATGGGGACCAGGTGTACACTCCATTGGAGTCAAAAGTACTCCGCCAGAGTTGATTTTACACTGAACTGAATTGGTGAATGTGTTTATGTGGGCTCAGATACCACGAGGGACTCAACCAATGTAACGTCAGCGCTGTGAACGTTCTCATTACGCACCTCCAACCAACTGAAACTTCTATCCCACAATGCCATTCTACCCCAATGACCTAACACAACAAGGACAACATCCGAAAGCTAGACACTGGAAAGGCGATTACTATAAAGTCACACCCACTGATAAGAGGGACTTAATACGAGATGGGGAGGGCAAAAAGAACATTTCTAGAATTGGTGGCAGAGAGAAAAATTCCTTTTGGAGACCAGAGGTGGAAGGCCTAGATGTTGTGTGTGTGTATTTAAACATCTCATCAGTAAAGCATGTGCAAAAACTGGCATGCATCTCTTATTCCATGGACAGAGCACAGCTCATCCAAAACTCATCAGTTTTGTGGAGTAGTGTAGAGTCGTCCAAAGTATTGCCTGGGATCAAACAGCATCTACACACAGAACTCAATTCAGAAAGGAAGCTGGTAATGTGACGTATTAAGAAAAAAGTATCACGCTCTTCATGGATGTGAAAAAAGTATCACGCACCGGGTTGGATATTTTCTTCTTCTAACACATGGTAGTAAGTGGTTTTGGTGGTTTGTAAAGAAACTAAAATGGGCCTGAGTGAAATAAAAATGAATAAAAACTAATACACTGGTGTTTAATTGAGTCACAGTTAAGGGCAAGTATCGACATAGCATTTAAGTGTTGACTGAGTAGATACCGTGAATAGAGTAAATATTTAGAGTAGCCTACTAAAAACTACTGAGAAGAAAATGAAGAAGAAGAAGAGGAGGAACTACATTCTCTCTTCTCCTGGCACCCAGCAGTGCGGTACTCAGCTCGAGAACGTCGCTGAGGAAGAGATTAGTCCGTTTCACCTCGCTGGCACCGAGGAAACCGTTGGGTTTTGTTTACTTCTCCGAGCCTGCACTTTTTCGATGAATATTCATGAGGACACATTGGTGCATGCATATTCATGAGGACGTACTGTTATTTTTGGGGGGATGCCAGTTATTTAAAGAGGTGGGATCGTTCCTATCCTACTAAACTGATAACAAGCTACTCAGCAAGGATGAGATTTCGTTATCACGTTCCATCAATAAAATCGCGGAGCGGTTCCAATAAGTAAAAGCATATATTTATGACTTACAGTTCTCTTGCTCCCTTACAGTTCTCTTCCTCCTGTGCCACTTCCATGTTACACGTACCTCCATCCAGCACTTACATTGTACTTGTGTTATTATCTTGATGTTGTATAAGCTTGCTGTCATGCCTCCTAGTTTGACGTAACATTACTCTCTGACCTAGCCTATGCTTACTGTGCGAACTGGACTTAACGTGTTCATGGCTATGAATAACAGTTACATAATGAGTGTTGTACCTTATCGGACCAGCGTTCCGCAGTCATTGCAGTGGCCTTCGGTATGCACTTACTGTACGTCGCTTTGGATAAAAGCATCTGACAAATAAATGTAATGCGATGCGATGTCTTGCTTTAAATTCTCAGCTGTTGAATCGCTGGTATACTTGCTGATATTCAGCCCGTGAAGCCAACTACAGCTGTCTGGCCTGTACACAATACACGCTGTCCTTAACATTCAGTTAGAAATACTGCACATGCAAGGGTTCCTTTTGCAAAGAAATTAACTGACGCCTGCACATACATTTGCAAGCCAACGGCACGGACAAACACTGACTGGAACCAGGGATTTCTCGAATTAAATAAATGTAAAATGGTGGGCAACTCCACCACTGGGCCTACGACTGGGAGGGGAACTGGTGTGTATGCAAGTTTTCATTTCCTGTAATTACCGTGGCTAAGCTAGCTAATTAGCTGGGCACAACAACAGCGATCTACTGACAGAATTAGCCCACAATAACAGGTTTCACACAGAGAGAAAAGAACAGTCTTCTCAATCATTCATCAGAGCTTATCAATCAATGTGCATAAAAGCATAAACATCGCGTAGATTATTGGGTAATTAAATTAGGCAAAGTAATTAAGAGCAGAAGTCGGCGTTAAACAGAATGGGGACCACCATGACAACCGCTACTGTGGAGCCACTGATGCGTATTGTCTTCTGAATTCACTGTCACACTCCCGCCAAGATTCAAATTAAAACTGCCAACTTGCAAAGAAGTGCAATTCAAACCAAAAAAATCTGATTCACCGGATATCACAATAATGTGACTGAGGTGTTAACAGTTTTATACAGTTTTGTCACAGTAAGTCAAATCAGAGAACTGTTTAAAACACAGACATTTGGATGCATGCACTTTTATTCCCAGTGCAGTAGCAACATTTCTTTTTAAAAGCCTGATGCATCTACATACCCATGGCACTGTTATACCACCGTGCTATAATCTGTTTCTGTATTCTACCTACAGCTAGCTGGCTAGCAAGCAGGAAGCCTTTTGTCGACAGAGTCGACGACACTGCTGTAAAGAACATCAACCGTTACATTTTCAAAAAAAACAAAAAAAAACCTCCACATGCAGTGTCTGCAGTATGTTGCAGCGAATTCGATTTCCATAAAGGAAGAGAGTACTCGGAATCTCGGAATGCTTCTTGTAGCATCCGATTCCCACCCCCACCCCCACCCCCCAGTGCTCATTTTCTTGTATGATTACTTCTGGATTGTTACACAGCACTTTATGGTTTCTACATGGCTTGTTGACTGAACCGCGGCACGATTTTGTAATTCGTGTTCTGAGGGCCGGCGTAACTTAACGTTCAGCACTGCGATGACGCGGCCCTTGCATTTCGCTGGCCTGGGAATGCAGCTGGCCCCGGCTTGGGCTCCGTTGCTAATAACGTTCAGGAGAACGCTCCTTTGGTCTCCTGCCGTCCAAAGTCGAACGCCGTGATCAACACACTGTGACGTGACGGAAGAGCGGTGGCAGGCGAATTCGAGCGCCTTTTTAAAAAAATATTCATCATTAAACGAGCCGCCCTTTGGCTGATTTAGAACAGTAATCAGGCACACAATGGCTCCACGTTAGCGCTTCCACAGGTCACTGCCGAGGAACACGACGATAACTGCTCAGACTCACACTACTTTTCCCGCTCCCTTGAAATCACCATAATTAAGGCCCAAGGCTGAGGTTTAATCCAAGAAGGGTTTTTTTTATTTATTTTCTCTCTTTCCTTCTACCCTTCACCGGTCTCAAGAACATGCAAGCATTAATCAAGATGAGCTATATAATTAGGACTAAAATAATTTGCCCTTCAACACTTTGAGAGTCCTCATACGCACGCACGGCGCTCGCAGATGCTGGAGGTTAGCGGTTTTATCGACGCAGTCTTTCTTCCACGTGAATAAAAACGATGTTTTATGGGTTTCGCATCAGGCGGCGACGGCATGGGACAAGACCCGCGCTAACTGCCAGATACTCAGATTACATTAGCATGTTTTCAATACTCGCAATCATGTCACCGTGCGTCGCTGGGGGGGGGGGGTTTGAATATTTCAGCGACAAACGACTCGGCGATGCGACGCTCAGCGTAATCGTCGGGCTCTGATGTTCTCGCAGAGATGATCGCTTCGGCTCACAACACGAGAATGCACGAGGTGTGCTCCCCCACACAGGCTGGAACACCCAACCTGTAATAATGCATCTCAGCATCCATTTAGAGAGGAGGGCGGAGAGAGAGTGGGAGAGAGAGAGGGAGGGAGAGGGAGAGAGAGAGAGAGAGAGAGAGTGAGAGGGAGAGGGAGAGGGAGAGAGAGGGGGAGAGGGAGAGGTAGAGAGAGTGAGAGAGGAGGAAGGAGGGAGAGAGGGGGAGAAAGAGGGAGAGAGTGAGAGAGGAGGAGGGAGGGAGAGAGTGAGAGAGAGTGAGGGAGGAGAGAGAGAGGGAGAGAGATCAAGTGTGTGAGAAGGGAGAGAAAGAGATAGAATGTGTGAGAGAGACATAGAGAGAGAGAGAGAGGGAGAGAGAGAGAGAGAGAGAGGGGGAGAGAGATAGAGAGAGGGAGAGAGAGAGAGACATAGAGAGAGAGAGAGGGAGAGAGAGAGAGAGAGAGAGCTTCCTGATGGATGTACCGTATGACTTGACTGCCCTGACAGGTCCCCTATTTGACGTTGCGTAATCCTGACACTTAATGGTCTGACTGATTGCAGTGGGAAAACGCCGCCGCCGCCGCCCCGCCCTTTCAGGGCATAAGTAACTTCACGCCCCCGGATTTTTCCGACAGATCTGAGGCTGAATCAGATACGCCGCGGCAGGCGTGATGGACGCTCACGCGGCACACACCTCCGCTCCTCAGCGAGCAGCCGCGGCCCAAACGCGGCCTCGCACTTCTTCATTTTTGGCGGTTTTTTGTGCAGATAAGGACGCGCGGCAGATAAGGCTTCCTTCGAGTCCCCGGGGAGCTCGCCGTGTAGCCTGTTGAGAGCCCTGTCACCCCTGCGGTGCGGCGTCCTACCGCCTGCTTCCGATTCTGCCGATTGCGCTTCTCCATACGGAAAAGTGATATATGTTTAAATATACGCTGGGAAATTATAATTTATTGTGTAACATATGTATGAAAAACATAAATTAACAACATGTACGTAAATCTATTTGAAATTACATTAAATATATGTAAATACATTTCATAAATATGTAAAAGAGGCCAAATTTGAATATTTAAATATATTTTCACAACATATTTGAAATGTATGTAAATATATGTTGTAACAAGACCAGGTCAAAACCTAGTTTATGGCTGGATGGAACCGGCCGACCAATGGTGTAACTTCATCACTCAGTCACTCAGTCACTCAGTCACTCAGTCACTCAGTCACAGACATTCGCGTTTATAGGGCTGGCCCCGCTGTTATGGTCTGGCCAAAAACTGCATGTGTGTAATAAATACATGAAAAGAATAAGCACATATAGTAAAACGCAGTATCCATATATGTCCATATAGCGTTTTTCCGTATGGGGCGACTGTAATTAAACAACCTTCTCCATTACAGGTGTTAAGACCGGTGGAGGGAAAATGGTGGTACGGACAGCAGTGTGCCGTGTGCTGGAAAGTGTTTAACCCAGTTTCATCCCGGTTTAGAATGTGCGCTCAGGCTCTACGCCACAGCGTGCCGCGTCTCCACGGGCAACACCCCCCCCCCAAGCCCCCGAGCCCCCATTCCCCCCCCCCCTCCCCATTCCCGCTTATTTTTAGTTTTGTGATTAAATTTGCATAGACAGCCCAGTCCATGGAGGAACTGCATGTGTAGCTGAGAGAGTGGGGGGAAGGGGAGTGGGGGGTCGGCGGTGGGGGGGGGAGGGGTTTAGCTCAGCTTTGTCGCTGGCACACAACAATGACGCACGGTCATCCAAGAGATCCCCCATCCCGGGCAAGGATACAAGCCAATCACACGCCACCCCATGGGGCCATCCATTCACAACATGAGCGAGAAGCGCTTTACCCTTCCAAATGTGCGATTCTCCCCATTTTGTGCTGCACTGAATGTGAAATTTAGCGGCACATAATCACGCTCGTCGGTGAACTGAAAAGAAGTTTTTAAAAAGTTGAAAAGAAGGAATAATCAAGTGATTTAGAAGTAAAGCAAAATGGGAAAAAAGTAAACAGTTGCTAAAATCATTTACAATCAAATTGAAGAAGTCTTAAAATATGTTCCTGAAATTGCCAGCAGCGTGTCTGTTTTCCAAAGTGCACTGCCGTTCAGGGTATACAAGCAAAACACGGTCTTTCCTAAACCAGAATATACATTTGGGACCTCAACCACTTGTATATCTGCAATGTTGAATATGCAAAGAAAGGACTTTGGGGGCCTCAACCCCAGTATTTTTGTGTAGCGGCTTTAGCTCGGCTAAGCTCGCTAGTAAGCACAGCGTTGTGCAGTAAAAGCGAAGGCCTCATATAGCAGGTTACCGCGACAACAGTCCCCCTGACGACACAACCCTCAGGTTCAAAATAACAACATTGCCCTCAGCTAGGGGCGATTTCGCCTTTAGCCGAAGGGTAACGCATTTGTCCTTGGAGTCCTTGGGCCAGTTAGGGCCACGGGTTCAAATCTCACCTTCAGGCAAGCGCTTGTTACATTTGCCATGTTGAATTCACAAAGGCGCGTGGAACCTTTGGGAGGGGATGAAGGAGAACGCGTTCGAGGCGGGAAAACTAGCTGAGGTAACGAAAGCGCTAACGTGCGGCGGAGAAGTGGCGGACTGTTGCTTTTTAACGGACTTTTTGCCTGCTGACACCGCCCGAGAATCGTCTCCACAAGGACGACGTCTCCCACAGATAAGAGCGCCAGTCTTTCATTAACCGGTAAAAGAGCCAAAATAACTGGAAGGAACGGACGGCCTGAACACGGCAGTGTGGGCCGTCTCCATTCTCCATCACACCCGTTATCTTTGGAGGAAGACTTCTCCTACGGTCTAAAAGAAAAAAAGGCAAGCGAGCCAAGCTCAATTGAAAAGTTCAAATGAGAAGCCTAGTGAGTTACCGGTCGGCTCTCAGCTACAAGCAGACCTAACAAAAATATGTTCGCCCGTTAATTCAATTGGATTTTCCTGGTCTGAAACAAAATGAGTCTAAATGAGAAAACAGAATAGGGAAAAAAGAAAAAAAAACACAGCAATTGAAGTTGCAAAGCAGGGATAGATAGGGCAGAACACTTTAAATCCCACCAAATCCATTTGAAAGCTCGTAAGATAATTTCATACCTGCTAAGTCAAAAGAAAACCACCCAACCCCCTTCCCAGCATGCACTGTTCTACCTATGAATCACTGCCATTCTTCCTCCACCACTACATGACTGATTCTGACAGCTTTAGAACCTATTCTCTATCGTGAGCCCAAACTACTTTTCTGTAAAAACTCAAAAAACAAAAAACAAAAAAAAAAAAACATTTTTTTCCTAGGGGCAAAAAATTACAATGGAACAGGAAATCCATCATAACCGCATTAATGGCATTCGGATATGCAATCATATGCAATAATTTTGGCATTATTGCAAAACATACTGTTTATCTGCAGCAGTCGATATGGCAACCCTGTCAGTCTTTTTGTCTGTCTCAGTTTTAAGAGATCTATCCAAACCAGCGAAGTTGTTTGGGAGGCTTATTTGAGCTAAATAATTTGGGCTAATTATTAATCAAGTGATCATTTGATAATTTTTTACAATAAAATCTGTGTAGGCATATTTTCACAGAAATCATGAGATCTATCAGTATGAACAAGAACATGAATGATGAAAGACAACCTCACCTTTCTTTGTCTGGTAAAAATACACACAAAAATAAATAAATAAATAAATAAATAATAATAATAATCAATGCTTTCTCTCATGCTGTACCTTCTTACCTGAAAGCAAGGAATTTGCATGTGTGCTAACAAGCATATAGTTTATAAACAGTTTGTAGAAAATGCCTGTTTGCATTGCATGTGTGTGTGTACGTGTGTGTGCGTGCACGCGCATGTGTGTACACAAACACTCAAACCGCCACACCCTTCACTTATTAATGCCTTCTATTTATTTATTTCTTTTCAAACACCGTTGCCAGTTAAAGCGTTCTCTGAAATCAGCAAGAAATGCAGCATGAAGAACTGAAAATACAGCGCTTGCTTAAATGTGTTTCTCCAGGCTGAGGAGCACAGAGACACAGCTGTATTGAGCACAGGCCCTTCAACGGCAATGCGGATGAAAGCAATATATCTAAAGCCAATATGCTGTAATTCGCAGACAGTAAAACGACTTCAGTAAAAAAAAAGGAAAACAATTCAATAACACAGAATGTTCATTCTCTGAGGGAACGGCGAAATCTGCAGTGGATCAGCCATGGTGCCTTGGTTGCAGAGCATGAAGGATCTCTTACGGTACAAGAAATGGCCAAGATACACAGAGCGTAAACACACGCAAAATACAGAGAGCACCCTAGTGTATTTCACCATATCATCCACGTTCACAGAATTTTCGTAAATGGCAACCATGAAAGAAATTCACCTTTGTTGGAGCAGGACTGAAAGCTTACGACAAAGAGTTAAAGACATTTTGAAGTGTCTGCTAATCTGAAGGCACTCCAGGACCTTGAATGCAGCACTAAAAAAAAAAAGGGAAGCATTCTTGATCTTGGAAGCGCTCTCCGCTGATTGTAACGGAGCTCAAATGCACAATCGCTTTCTCTCTTCGCAAATGTGGCTGATCCTCCCGAGGCTGACACGGTGGAGACCACTCAAACTCAAAACTCTCTGAAAATGTGCGTCTTAGGCTAACCTTTCCGGAATATTCCAAAAAAAAAAAAAAAAAATCAGGAAAACTGAGGTGTGTGTGTGTGTGTGTGTGTGTGTGCGCGCGGATGTTTATATCGAGGTCGCAGGTGCCAAGGAAACCAGCCCGCTCCAAGGACGGCAGGGCAAGAAAGAAAGATACGAATTTCTGTTTCAGAAAACAGCTCATCAAATATGCAGCAGTGCCAAATGGTGTGGGTGAACATCTGTGCACTGCCGTGAATCAGCTTTCTCACTCATTCTTTCAGGTACCAACGGCTCCAGGAATATCAGGGCACCAAGGGGGGGGGGGGGGGTGGGGGGGGTGGCGGATTGGGTGGGGCGGTGTGGGGCGGATCTCCGAAAAGAAATCCATTACTTTGCCTCAGGATCAACGCTCACAATCTATACATAATTGAAATTTTAAAATGACTGAACTCTTCCCCATAAAAAGGGGTCGTACATATTTGAATATGAGTCTTGTGCCAACACGTTAAACCGGACGCGTGACACCAAGCACGTACCACGTAAAGGGCTTATTCCAGGAACATTTACACACCCAACCATTTTTTAAATTTTTTTTTTTTTACTGCATTTCATTTTCACAGAAAACCCACTGCACAGCATCATATAGGCTAAGCTCTGAGGACAAAAAATATTCAATCCTCCCTGTTCATTTTCTGTGAACATTAATCATATAACGCTGTCCAGAAGGGAATAAACAAACAACCAGGTAGATAAAGAAGCTAAAGTAGAGCAGCCATATGACTATCTTTTTAGAAGCCTTTATTGATCAATAACTATGACTGTGCCGTTACAGAAGCCTTTATTGATCAGCAGCTGTGACTGTACCTTTGTAGAAGCCTTTATTGATCAATAACGATGACTATCATTATAGAAGCCTTTACTGATCAGTAGCTGGGCAACTGTACCTTTGTAGAAGTCTTAATTGATCAATAACTATGACTATCATTATAGAAGCCTTTATTGATCAGTAACTAAGTGACTATACCTTTGTAGAAGCAATCCTCGCTGTGGACGGTGGTGATTTTCTGCCGCTTGAGGCAGGCAGCCCGGTGAAGCTCGCAGTGGTTCTGGTACAGCTGTCCGTCGGACCCGCACACGGGCTTGTAGTGGACCCGGCAGTGGTCCAAACAGGCGCAGTCCCCCCGGCCCGTCTCGGCGTTGAGCACGCAGCGCCGTCCCAAACCGCAGTACTTATTCTCACACGGCCCCCGGAGCCCATCGGCGCCAACGAGCCCTGGAATAAGCGCAAAGCGTACGTGTTAAATCATTAATTTATTCGTTATTTAGCCTTCACTTTACCAGGAAAAACCCCACTGAGATCGAGATCTCGGTTGCAAGGGGGACTTGACATAAAACACGAAGTTACACAAGACAGTAAACAAACGAGTTGCAAGCACCAAAAGCGTAATGAGACAGCAGTGTAACAGCAATTTTTAAAAAGCAGAGCAGAGGTTAAAAGAATATTTGAGTCATGACGAATTACATGTTTGAAATCAGCAATTTCATCATACATTATTCTGATCATTTTATTTACTTAATTTTTGTTTTCGTTGTTATTCCCCAGTGTAACAGAGCGAAAACTGCTAGGACACTATTTTTAAAAACGAACGGGTTTTTAGCTGTGCATCTGCTCATGGTAGCGGTTGTTTGGTGCGAGTACGCCGCTCCCATAAATGTAGAGCGCACCATTTGTATTTGTCGGTTTGTCAACTCAAACATATTCGCTACTGTACATCTGTTCACCACCATAATGTACTGCAAAAAACATACACGTATCCTCTTTCAAACACTACATTTATTTATTTTAGTATATCATGTTCGATAAATTAAATGCTAAGACCTGCTACTAACTGTTGTTTGGTTCGTTTGTTTCACGTTCAAACTGGAATGACGTAAACGGAATGTCACGATTCTGTGTAATTTTATTTGAAGCGCTAGACAAGATGATTTAGCTATTTTAGATGGGGGGAGACCGTAATGTGTATTCGATAATATGTTCTGTTATCTAATTAGAAGGGTGATTATTAGATATAAAGTAGCAACTTATAATATATGTATAATGATTTAAAATATACTTTAATTTATTTTGTGATATACTTATTGTATTGAAATGGTATAGTCTAGCTATATAGTATATAAGCAGGCCTTCTGCTGTCAGTGTCAGTAGTCTTGCTGGCAGTAGGTGGGTGTGGTTGTGCAAGTATAATTGATGCGCTTTTTTGTTTTGTGCACATGTATAAATGTTTGTATAATAGTTTGGGGCACTTTTGTAAATAAAACACCCCACTTGGGTTGCACAAGTCTTATCTCCAAGTTCATTGTAAAATCTGCCGACCGATCCTTGTAACACCCAGTGACTCTAATGAGCAAAGTGAATATATACGTATTTTGCTGCATCCTTTTTCATCCTGGGTTTTGGAAATGGGGAAGATTTTGAACCATATTTTTCACCGTGCAAATGGCAGAACTATCAGAACTACACTGGCCCCACCAGATACCAGCATAATGGACACCTGCACTGTACATGTGCTTATAATTAATTTGTTCCTGACTGGCAGAGAACACATTAGCAGCTGTATTTCTTAATTGTCCGAAATATTAAACCAAACGGGAAAGAAAATCTTAGCCAATTCCTGCCTTTCTCACACACAGTAGAATTATTTATCCCTGTTACATGCAGGCCAGAAAATGCTGTGCAATTTATCTAAACTCCACAGTCCATCTCTGACAGAACATTTGTATCATTCACTGCCATTATGACCTCATCTCATTCATGGCCATTATGACCTCATGCCATTCACCCACTATTATGACCTTGTGTCACTGACCACCATTGTGACCTCACATCATTCACCGCCATTATGACTTCCCATAATTCACTGCCATTATGAACTCATGTTATTCACCACCATTGTGACCTCACTGCCGTAATTACATGCCATTCACTACCATTTTAGCCTCAGTGGGATTGAGCTCGGTGAAATGGCATAATGATAACCCAAACACAAAGCACCCCTTTTTATGTCTTCAGAGCCTGTTGAAACTTTTTACAGTAGAACGGAAAAAAAAGTTCATAGGTTTGAAAAACTTCCATCAAAGAGACATGTCGAGCAGTGTGCTCCATTGAAAACGTTAGAAACCCTTACATAAGACGCCCGTAACCAAAGTAACAAAAAATAATTGATTTGCAGGTAAGAGCCAAACATGCATTTGATGTGAACTTCTCATGAATATTAAATGATCCACTGACGGTGTGTCTTCTACCGCATAAATGTTCACTGGAAACGATCAGTAATGTGTCAAAAAGGAACGCTTCAATGTTCAATCTCCCTGCATTCAAAGGGCTGTCAGGACGCAGGAAATCTGCATACAGTACCTGTAAATGCAGGCATTTCAGCACAACTGCTTAATTCACACCACATTCTGACAGCAACCGTGCGCAAGCCAATAATCCATTACTTTCACCACAAACAAGGAAGGAAGAAGCGGTTATCTACTGATAGCGCTAACAGTCTGTTTAAAGGGACATCAAAGACAAATGAGCAATTTGGTACCATGAATCATTATTGATGACTTCTAGATTCAAAGGGAAAGTAACAGAAATGCGTGCGGTAAGGAAAGCTGGCTGAATTTCTGCGGCTATGAGCAAGTTTATCTGGACCTCGATCTGACCAGCTTTTGCTTTGATCGTTCGACTGTTTGTTGTTATCTAAGAACGACTCTCATTAATTTAAAAACATTTTAAAAGTTAATTTACTTTAAATGTTGCCTCCAACTGAAGAGAGACTGGGATATTCAATTTATATTTGCAACGATAACAAGGAATAAAAAAAATTTAAAAATACAAGCAGATGTTTGCTTGGGCACCGGAGAGAGTTGGAAACCCACTGTCCCCAAGCATTTTCCATTTTGCATGCATAATGAAGTCCATTGTTTGCCACAGATATTCAGGAAAAATCAGATTCACTGCAACCTAGAATGGTTTGACATGTGAACGTTTAGAAATGTATTTTACTGTATTTAACCAGAAAGGTCAACTCAATTCCCATCAACACTGATGCCCTTTGGAGTCAAGGCAGTTTGAGAATTGAGGAGATTGTGCTGCCAATCACCTACGTGGGGGGTGGGGGGGTTAGGGTTAGGGTTGGGGAAGGGGGGTAGACACGGAGACCCACTTAAGGAATACGACCAGGTCACCGGTGTTAACGCCTTTACTCAACAACTAGAACAAATCACTACCGTGTGCAAAGACTACAGCCTTGCTCACAGCACCCAGAAACCTCCTACAGGACATGGTCCCCATCGCGGGCTTCTGCAAGTGATAGCAGAAGTAGCGCCTGCCAGTGGCGACACCCCCAGGTGCTGAACGGTTGGGTTACCGTCCAGGCACAACCCAACTGCGTGGCCCCACTTGAGCTTCAAGCCGTCATACGGGAGAAGGAGCCGGTTAGCATAGCCGCTGACATAGTTACTAATGGGCTTCATGACCATCTAGGATTCTATGTCCTCTCTTAATAGCACAGTGCATAATATTAACAGGGGAATGCAGAAGCAGGAAGTATGCACAAAAGACATGCTCAGAAGACTCACAAGAACATGGCGGTGTTAAATCAACTTGCACACACTGTTATCAGCTGAAATAGCACTGAATAATATGCTTTTTCCCAAGGACTTATTTTGAAAACCTTAAAACCTTAAAATCTTGTGCTAAATCAACTCTTACAGAGTACATATTTATGCCTGAAAGACTCATATAAATCCTCATAGGCTCACACACTGTCAAGAGATGACATAATGCTGAATAATTTGCTGGGTTTTTTTGCATTCATCTTATTTCCAAGATGAAATTTACTTTGAAAACCTTGAAACCTTAAAATCCTGCGTTGAATCATAGGCTCACACACTGTTAACAGCTGAAATAACACTGAATATTTTACTGTGTATCTTTGCGTGTTTTTTTTTGTTTTTTTTTTTGTTTTTTTTGTCCAAAGATTTATTTTGAAAACCTTGAAACCGTAAAATACGGTATTGTTCCAGAGGGCCTCCCTATACCCTTGAATTTACTCATTTGAGTAAGGGATGTGCCGTTCCAGGGTCTACCGGGAGTCTGCAGTGGTGAGATACAATTGCCTTTTTTTCCCCTCCAAGCAGGGGAACAAAGACCTCAGCAAAATTGAAATTCCAAATAACGACAAGCTAAACTAAAATCCCCATTATTGCTTATAACAGCCCCAGAATGAGTATCTGAGATAAATAATCCCTGAATGTAAAAGGGTATGTAAAAGAGCACGGATGCTTAGCGCTTACCATTAAAATAACTTTTAATGTTTCACTCTTTAAGGTGTAAGATCACAAATTTGAGATTAGAATGTTCTTAGCTGAACAATCTAACGCTGATGTAACAATCGCATCGAAAGGAATGGAGTTCTAGAACACTGACTTAGAGTTTTGGGGGGAAAACGAAAACATTCCAAAAAACCTACTCTTCAAAATGGTAATACTGCAACTATCTTTTTTTGTCTTCTAATGAAAAAACAGATCTTTTTTCCCGTAATACATTCTCGTTGACTTCATTGTCACATTTGCAGTATGACCGTTACATTCAGTTGGCAGACGCTTTCATCCAAAGCGACCTACAATAGGTGCATACCGAAGGTCACTGAAAATCATAGGTCCGTTAAGGTATAATACTCATTATGTGACAGTTATTCATAGCACACAGTCATGTCATTAGCAGGTGTTTCATAAAAGGTTATTTTAACCTTATTTGAGTTCCTAATGCTGGTGCTGTGGACGCATGCAGTGACACTGCAGACTTTGACCAGCGTGATACTTCCCCTTCCTGAAGCAGGAAGTCTGGCCCTAAAAGGCTAAAGCTAATCCAGACGGAGCATGTGCAGTAAGTCATCTCCACCTATCACCACCACTTAAATAAGACAGAGTCAAACAGGAAAAGGAAGCAAATTATAAGTTCATTACCCAGGAGATGAAATCAGCCAGAAGGTACCTGGTGCTTAAAACATGTAGGGTTAAATGCATTTAAAAATAAAATAAACATGGTCATGTTACTAATATGAAAACAACCTGAAGCTCAATACCTGAAATATTCTTTCTGCACTTTAAGCACACAATGTTGTTGTTTGTTGTTTGTGAGTGTTTATTGTTGCTGTTGCAAATGTTGTGGAGATTTTAATGATTAATTGGGACTTCACAGAGAACGCTTGAATGGCCCTGGGGGGCCTCATGTGAGGTCAGTGATTATCAGTGTCCCCAAAGTGAGGTGCACCTGAAAAACAAAACATTAAAACACGTCCTGCTGTATAACAGACGCGTTTGCTCAGTGGGGGAAAAAAAAACTGAAAGACTGTGTCACATTTTTACTTTATCCTAGGATTATTTATTTATTTGGGTTATTAATCATAGTGTTCGTTTTTTAAAAAAATGGAAATTGTGCAAAAAAAAAAAGAAATATAAACTTGTTATCTCCCCCATTGGTTATACTTTTTTCTTTTTTTAAGTAGAAAGATTCAGATAAAACACTCCTTATCTCTTAAATAGAATTCTGTACTGTATCAGAATGTGAGATGGTTCTTTTTCCTATATGCCAACTGAGGAAATTTACCATCTACAGGTAGATGAGTGGGGGAGGGGGGGGGGGTCCAACATGCTGCCAGAGTTGAGGTCTGCACAGGCTTCAAATCTGAGCTGAAACAAGGCCCGTACCCAAGAACCTAACCTAAACCAAGCCGAACTGGTATTGCCGAATTTTAAAACCAAACCCAAACACAAACCGAAATTGACGCGGCTTTACAATGCTTTACAGTGCAGCTGCTATGCACTTGAGTTATAGTAATAATGATCATACTGCAACTGGCTATATTTCACTTCCATATGGGATGGTAGACAGTCGCTACACAGCTTCCCGAGACACGGCAGCCCATCAGCAGGGCAGTGTGATGTGGCTGATAAAGAGATTGTCTTACCAGTTAGGAGCGATCAAGCACTGTACACATCAAGTTTTTGTCAGCTGGCTTACCAGACCCGTTTGCTTTAGCCTACATATCTCATTAGTGCATCCGATGCCAGCAACGTTTCTGCTATTTCTTAGACGGTATATCTACGTTCAGTGGTAACAGTGTTCTTGCTGTCATACTGTAGGTCAAAACAGCGTTGCAATCCCTAGAACTGTACGTGACCAGCGAGCTTTTTTTTTTCTGTTGTTGTCACAACGCGGTCATAATATTTCCACAACGAGGCCGTTCCTTTGGACCGTGGGAGGAAACCAGAGTACCCGGAGAAAAAAACCCATGCAGACACAGGGAGAAGCCATGCAAACCCCACACAGAAAGGCCCCCTGGCTGGAATTACAACCTGAGGCCTTCCTGATTGGAGGCGACAGTGGTACTCACTGCACCGCCGAGTTGCCTAGATTTGAGACCAAAAAGACGAACGTGACACAAAGTACGGACAGTCAGCTTTTGCTTCATGGTATTTACACGCGTATGTGTTTCGGCGTTTTACAGAAAAAGGCTGTTTTGCCGTCGAGTGCCCCCATTTTCAGCTGTGCAAATGTAAGTTAATGGATGACTGACAGGTGCTAACTGTTGCTAAGGTGTTTTCTTTTGCATGGATTGTTCACACACAAAACAGCAGCGAGTGTCTAGTCTTGGTTTTTGCCTTTGTTTTCATCTGTCGAGACTGGATTTGCAGTCAACAGGCATACACCATCATGAAGTACAGAGAACTAACTCTGGCTGAAAAAAAAACAATTAATCTGCAAGCAGAGACAACAGAACAATTCATTAAGAAGGACAGCACGGAAATGGAGTCCATCTCGTACAGCAGTTTGGAAAGTCTTGGGAAAAGAAAGAACCCACGGGTGGACTCAGAAATAAACACCATACAGGTTGGCCAAGGGAGACAACTGCTTTTGACTTAATAGCTGATAAACCAATCCATAAAACAATGATCAGTGACATCACCAGCAGTCTCCAGAGGGCAGGGGTGAAAACATCATGAGCCACCGTATGTAGAAGACTTTCGACAGCAGACTTATAAAGGTGACACTGCAAGACGCTACCCTCTCCTATGCAGTAAGATACAAGATACCAGATCAGAAATTAGCCAGAAAAATACAGAGATGAGCCCAAAGAGTTCTGAAACAAAGTTTAACAGACAGGGGAGACCAAAACGAACCTTCTCCCAAAGAAATGGAAAGCTGACAGTGTGGAGAAAGGAACGAACAGCCCATGATCCAAAGAACGATGATCTGTGAAATATGGATGAGGTGGTGTCATGGCTTGGGTATGTATGGCTGCTTCTGGAACAGGCTGACTTGTCTTTATTGATGATGGCAGCAGTAGGATGAATTCAGAAGTGTACAGGCACATTTTCTGTCCGGCTATGTGCGAAGAAATTCCTCAAACCACATCGGCCAGCACTCTGTCCTGCAGGAAGGCAAGGACCCCAAACACACTGTGTACACAACCAAAGCATTCATCAACGAGAGAAAAAAGTGGAAAGTCTTGGACTGACAAAGGCGGTCACCTGATTTCAATCCAATTGCGCATGCATTTCACATGCTAGAGAGGAGACTGAAGACAGCAAACACACGAAAAACGAAGATCAACTAAAAGCAGTCACAGTGAAGGCCTGGAAAGGCCTTTCCGAAGAAGATACCAAACGAATGGTGCTGGTCAGTAGGTCACAGGTGCAATGCAAATATTGCACTTCAGGGCTATGCAGCTATTGCTTTTAAGGGTAGCACAACCATTGCTTTGACTTACTTTTAAGTTCATCCATTATCTAACTTTTGCACAGTTGAAAAATGAGGGGACTCAATACAAAAACAGCCTTTTTCTGTAAATGAAATGAAAATAAAATATGAAATAAAAGATGATTGTCTGTACTTTTGTCGCATTTTCATCTTTTCATCTCAAATTCAAATGCCTATAAAGCATACAGCAACAATATTAAATTTCACTCTACTTGTTCCCATACTTTTGGAAGCCGCTGTATGTAGATTATTTCCCCCGTGATTCAATGATTTATGAAGCGATCTGTGATAAAAGTTTAAAAGGCTGAAAGCTACGCACCTTGCAATTTTTGTATTTGACAGTTTTGTTCAAGATTTTCCGGATGATCTGATGGCATCTCAGAGCTCATAACATTTAATTACATCCAGTCTGTAACGGTGAAAATCACGAGGTGACATAATCTGTCTTTGACCTCCTGAGTACACATTAGAGCTGACACTATGCAGTGTGATGCTGCGATGTAATCAGGGGCACTTCAGCGAAATCCAGAGATGGATATTTCGGTTAAGAATGTGCCTCTTCGGTGACCATGGGTGGGAGTCCCTTACATTTCCATAGTCCTCATTCACATCAGTATACGGGACAATGGGGCCTCGCTGAGCCTCCCAAATTAAAATGCATCCCTCATGCTGTCCCAACACACAAGGCTGTTTATTAGGCTAGCCATGCACTGCTCTCTGTGTGAATTATCTCCCCAGTACGCACTCAAAGTGCCAACAGGGCGCTGTGGTATAGAAATACACCCCAGTCTTGTGTGTATCCATTTTAAACCTTTGAAACCCTTTTTTTAGAAACTCATATGACCTCTGAAGAACTTTAAAACAAACTCTTGTCACTGAAGACTTGTTAAACATCTGCAGCTACAATTGAAAGTCGGTGCCATAATCTCTCAGATTTTACTTGAATGTTACAGTTTTTTAAATTTTTTTTAACTTGGGTAAGACGCTTTTAAAGACGGGGGGAAATGGCTAAATGCAAAGAAAGATTCAAAATTAAAATTTAAAAACAACTAATATTATCACTTTCACATTGTTCTTCCTACAGCTAGCTTTACCAAGGAGCACAAAGTACAGTGTTTCCCTTTTAAATGTATTCAGATATGTCTGCCAGCTTTGGGTCAAGCACACCATATAACATTAAATAATTTGACATTGATGTTTAATTCAATAGAAAACAAGCCATGTTTCATAAACTCGAAAAAATTTCCCCTAACTCATAAAAAAGTTTTCAGAAAGACATTAGTCTTTCTCGCTCATGCATTAACATCAGGCTGTCTCTCCTTTGGAAGAAAATGAGAACAGAAGGAGCGGGTCCAAACAGGAAATGATCTCAAATAAATGATCCATTCCCCCCCCCCCCCCCCCCACATCCTCCATCGACCTTGACAGAAGATGTATTGGACTCCTGTCAGAGTGGAGATTGTATACCGGGAACACTGGGATTTGCTCCGTAATTGAAGTTTCATATTTATGACCCGGGCTGTACGCTTCCCCGTGCTGCGGAACTCCTCAGGAGAGCGTCGATCATCTGAAATCAGGACAGAGGCTAACCTTGATGACCGGCGTCTTTGTTCACGTGGCAAGAGGGACAATTGAAGCTCGTAGGCAGATTCAATCTAACCGGCAAAAAAAACCCTCCCGCCCTCAATGTGAACCTTGGATTGCTAACGCTTGCGCTACTTTTTCCCTACATGCACATTTCTTGTTCATTTCAGCAACCACAAAAGCAAAATACCATGCATCTGAGGGACAAAAAAAAAAACGTGATTTTGACATGTTGGAGTGAAAACATTTTCAAAAATATAATTTATTTTATTGTTGAATGGCCCTTGTAGAGTGGGTTTCAGCACAGTAGAATATATGGTTCTTGAGATTAAGACCGGAGACTCACGTCCCCTACAGGGAGAAAAAAATGAATTGCTGGGTCTCCAAAGGTTATTAAAAAAAAAATTGAAGAAACATTATATGTGGCAGTCCATTACTGAAGAGTACAAAACTGATTTCCTGGTCTGACTACGGATAGCAGGGAGGGACACTCTATGGAATTTGGTGTGTAGATGACAGCACACTATTAATTATCAATAAATGATGTTAACAAGAAAACAATGACCAACAAGCTGACAGGACAGGCAGGCCAGTGGAGGATGGGCTCCCCCCTCTATAGCCAGGTTCCTCCCAAGATTTCTTCCCATTTCTCGCCACTGTTTCACCCACTGGGAAGTTTCTTTTTATCTCACGTGCCTGCTGTTTGGGGGTTCAGGCCTGGTCTTTGCTCTTTTTTCTGATAATCTATAAAGCGTCTTTGTGGCAGTTTTCTGTAAAAGGTGATATATCAAATAAATTTTATATGATTTGACAGAAGCCCATAGCATTCAGCGAGAAGTTTCTACATTCTGCTACACAAGCAGGACTCAACGTTTCCAGCAGATTTCACAGCAATGTAATCAGCGTTGACCTTATTTAGAACAGTTTTCAGAGCAATGTGTTCATTTAGCAGACACCCACGGTGGCTAACAATGTAGGCGAAACATATGTGCGTTCACCTGATTCATTTAACTAATAGTGTCAGACTGGCTAACAACATTCCTCGACTAGCATGTACACCACTGAAGCACTGTAAATAAGCTATGCTTAATCAAGAAGAAATACCGATTCAGAAAACAGACTGTATATATCATAACCATATCAAGTCCTAAAAAGAAAAACATGAAGTCATAAAACCATCATAACCTAGAAACCACAAAAATACCATAATCTGAATTCCTTTTCATGCGGCTTTAAGTGTCATAGACAGTCACTCTGAATCTCTGCTATTGGCAGCACTCTAATGAGAATTAACTGCAGCAGACAATTCTCCACCTACTTAGACCAGCCACTTGAAAAAGATAAAACGATGGGTTTTGTTGTCAAGAAATTGATGTGCTATAAAATCTGAATCTTTAAAAGTGTTCATCCATTCTCTCTGAAACTACATTAAATTAAATTTAATTAGAAATGTGAAGAAAAAAAATAGCAAAAGGATTTCTTGTTTGCCAGTACCACAATAAAATAATTCATTGCACAGATACTCATTTCAACAATACTACAGAGACCCACTAAGATGGTAAAAGTTCTTATTTTCCATTCACTTCCAAAAAGAACTCCATTTGGAACACAATCACAAAACAACGTGTCAAGCATTGATTATCATATGAAGCACTGTTGAAAATGACTACAAGCAACTAGCAACCCACGTATCTATTAAAGTTCCAAATGTAGTTCCTGTGAAGGATGCCCCAAATTGCGTCCCAGGACACAGGGAATGGTGGTTGAACAGAATTTTCGACATGCTGCTGGACCAATTACAGCGCACCATGCACAGCTGGAGACAGCGCTGGTTTTTTTTCTTTTTTCTTTTTTTTTGGGAAATAAATTCATTTTTTTTCATCCCTACTCTGTTTACAGTAGAATTCTCCACAATCAGATAAGCAAGTCAAACATAATTTAAATACTAAACATGCCCCCCCCCCACACCTAACAAAAACACACACACTGTTCATGCATTAATATTCAGCTAACGCAAATATTGACTTTTCTGCAATGTGGCACCCCCACAACCCCCCCTCCCCAAAATCCCCCCCCCCCCACCCCGCAGGCCTTCCCACTGTGAGGCCGGGAGGACAGGTGAACCCACGCCAGACTGCTCTGTCACCCACGCTCCTGACCTTTTAACGGCATTCAGGGGGAGAAGGGAGGTCACTGACAGCAGGGAAAAGGGCAGTAGGCCTCAGAGTAAAAGACACGCGGGGGGGGGGGGGGACACAGGGGCCACCTGTTTGCTCGATTTGTCCCTGAAGGATAAAAAAAACATTCCTGTGGTCTGCTGAGAGAAGCCTATGTTAAGGGAAAATTGTGGGAGAGTGAGACAAAGAATTTTCTGGAAAGGCAGTTCATGTTTTGATTTTAAATTTATTTGGGGCAAAAAAAAAAGTTTTCTTTCCATCTACCAGAACCATTTTAGCAATTAAATTCATACATTTTATTCTGAACTACATCCAAGATACAGTTAGCCATCTGCTTGGACTGATACCTTCTATTTAGCAGTACATTAAGGACATACATTGCTAATGCTACGCCATGTGTAAATCAAAATGCATTTCATTTTGCAGTGTTCTAATAAATATTTAAGTGTGACAATGCACATGGAAAAATGCACAAGGGTGTTGCTAACATCTCTGTGTTGAGATGACTCTGTATTGCTATGACTAAGGCTAATACACTGAGCTATTTCCGCATCTCTGTATTGAGATGACTCTGTATTGCTATGACTAAGGCTAATACACTGAGCTATTTCCGCATCTCTGTGTAAATCAGGTTTGTGTACTTGAGAAAATGAACGTTGATCAATAATCATTCATCGCTGTCCATGTACTCAGTTTGAAATGAACACGGGTACCATTATCAGATTATATATTGTTCTGGCATTACATTTTAAAGCATTTTAGCGGATAAATTACCACAGCCTCTCCCCCCCTCCCCCCACCCCACCCGAGCCTCTCAGTTCAAATGCTGAAATGAAGAAAAAAAAAAAAAATGTAAAATATGTACTTTGCCGCGGCTGCTATTTATTGCTGGTTCATCACCCGAGAATAACAGCATCGCATTTATCAACTGCGCTAAGCCCTTGCGCAGCGAAATGGTCATAGCTCCGGCCACTTTGTGATGAACGCCAAGCCTTTACATCGCTGGGAAGCCTGAAAGAACGGCCGAATTTCTGAAAAAATGCACGCACTCGGCAAATGAACGGGATGCCTTTTTAGCGGCTAACAGAGGTAGCGCTTTCAAGGGCTTCGCTGACCTGCCCTCTCTGCGAGAAACACGACCGTAATTAGCATCCTCACATTACCCAGCCATGCCGGTAATGCACTGCATAGCTCTTAGCAGATTTGGTAAATGCGGCACACCCCACTCAGAAGCATAGGGGAAAAAAAGAGCGACATTATACACAGAACTGAAACTTATACTGTACATCATAGTACAGAACTGGTTTACACAGTAGCATGATTTGATGCCCTTGGCCACAACCCCAGCATAAAGGAGAAACATGAAACACAAGCAGAATTAATGCCTAAAGGCGCTCATTAAACAGTACAAGGAGACACATTACATTTACATATTAGACGTTTAGCAGATGTGCTTATGCACAGTGACTTGAACAGATTACATTATTTTTGCTACATACAATCCATTTAACCCAGCTGGATATTTTATTTACAGAAGCAATTCCGATTATGTGTCTTGCCGAGGCGTTCAACAGAAACATTCCTGCTGGGAACTGAACCCATAGCCTTGCAGAAGTAAGCCCAGTCCCCTACCCATCATGCAATGCTCGTTATGCTGCATTGATCATATATATATATATCCATCCACCCATCCATTTTCTATCATACTATTTTCTGTACCCACATAGGCCTGGTCAGAGTCGCGGGGGGGTGCGCGAGCCTATCCCAGCATGCACTGGGCGAGAGGCAGGAATACACCCTGGACAGGTCACCATCGGAGGGCACACACATCTCTCCTAGGGGCAATTCGCAGTGTCCAATTAATCTAACCTGCATGTGTTTGGACTGCGGGGAAACCTGGAGGAAACCCACGTGGACCCAGCCGGGATTTGAACCAAGGACCTTCTTGCTGTGAGGCAACAGTGCTACTCCCTGCACCACTGTGCCACCCTATATGTAGTGAAATATTACAAGAATTTTCCTCATGAATAATGTCAGTTTCTTTATTAATAAGGACCATTCGCAAGCCTTTAACCAGAAGTTATTATCGCAAAACGTGAGTGAGTGTCCACTTCACTCCATCCATCCATCCCTTCATTGTCCATACCCACTTATCCTGGTCAGGGTCTCAGGGGGTGCTGGAGCCTATCCCAGCATGCACTAGGCAAAAATCACTTATCTCTACATCAAATCATATTCACCCTTCAGGCAGGGCACTATGATCTGAACATAAAAAGTGCTCCAAAAAGCTGATTAGGTGATTGGGATGGACCAAAAGGATAGCCAAGTATCCATCCATCCAACTATACTGTCAATCAATCTTTTTTTATTCATTTCATTTGTGTTTGCTATTCATTATCTGAGGTCCGAGAACAGGCGCTGTGAATTAATCCAAAGAGAGGGAGGAAAGGTCTGATCAAACTGCTAACAAAATCTTCACCCAATTATCTGTGACCTCCTGAGTTGTCAGAGGAAGGACGGAAAGCGAAGATGTTTCCAGAACTCCGTGCCCTAATCCTCATTTCATCCTTTATTTCTTCTTCTTCTTCCTCCTTTGACAGGACTGTTCCACCGCTCAGAGGGAGGCTAGCAGCACAGTACAAATCCATCCATTCATTATCTGTACCTGCTTATCCTGAGCAGGATCGCGGGGGGTGCTGGAGCCTATCCCAGCATGCATTGGGTGAGAGGCAGGAATGCCCCTTGGACAGGCCGCCAATCTATCACAGGGCACACACACCATTCATTCACTCTCACACTCATACCTAGGGGCAATTTAGAGTCTCCAATCGGCCTACCTGCATGTCTTTGGACTGTGGGAGGAAACCGGAGTACCCGGAGGAAACCCACGCGGACACGGGGAGAACATGCAAACTCCACACGGAAAGGGCCCCAGCCGAGATTCAAACCCACGACCTTCTTGCTGTGAGGCAACAGTGCTACCCACTGCACCACCGTGCTGCCCGACACAGTAGAAATAAAAAAAGGTGATTTAGCGGGTTTTTGCGGGTTGTCTTCCGGAGGGGAGCCGCTCGCTTTGATTTCACGTGCGCCAGCTGCCGGCGTACTTCTGCGGCAAAACCAATGAGAGACGCGCCGGATCAGAGAGCGATAAGACTTTCCCCCCGAAGTTTAAATCCTCCCCGTTCGAGGAGAAGCTCACTGAACCAGACGCGAGTCGTCAGGGTTTTGGCGTTAACATCAAGCTTTTTTTCCTGTTTCGACTTAAGCTCTTTTTTTTTTTTTTTTTTTTTTTTGAAGGCAGCTGGCATGAAGCGCTAAACGGATCACTCACAGCAAGTGGTGTCAGCGGAGCAGCGCATATTGCTATCAGGTACGCTCGTCATGGCGGCCCGCCTTCCGATCTGTTAAGCCGGCTGAATCATCTCCAGCACGAACTGGCTGCAAAATGAAAGGCCGTTTTCTGCTCACGCCTCCTATTGTCCGATCTTTTTTTTTTTTGCGCACGCTATCGCTTTCTCTAATAGCGCCCTTGTTGACCGTCCGGTGAGTGCGGTCAAAATGGAGGACCTGTGGATTGCTTTTCAAAGGCAGCGAGCAAGGGCCACGAACCACACTGAAGAGAAGAGAAGAGAGACGAAACGTGCGCGTACGCTGCCTCTGCAACACTGGGCCGCGGCCAAGCCTGAAAAAACAAGACCAGGTCAAAACCTAGCATGTGGCTGGACCGGGCGACCAACGGCGTGACGTCATAACCCGGCCGACCAACAGGTGTAACTTCATCGCTCAAGTCAGTCAGTCACAGACATTCGCGTTTGTAGGGCTGGCCCCGCTGTTGCGGTCCAGCCAAAAAAAAAAAAAAAAAAAAAAATTTGTGATTGGCAACCAATATAGGTGGCAACGGTAAACAGACAGGCTTGTTTCGCCCCCAATGACGGGTCGCCTCGCGTCGCCTCTTTCGCAAAGGTTCACAGCCGTTCGCCAACCCGTAATTAATTGGCGGCCGCGCGGCGGTAGGTCACCGTCTCCACATCAGAGCAAGCCGAGCTGGCATTTACGCCGAGCAAACCACGGAGATAATGAGGTCTGCAGCAGGCGGAGGAACAATGGCGCAACGCACACAGAGCGCTATGTATAGGCGCGCTTTGTGCGGGTCTCAATAGAATGTGGTGGCTGGCTGCCTACTCGAAAATGTGCCGGTAAACCTGTATCTCTGCATCTCGAAGACTTTTCAACTTTCCTCTGCGTGCTGAAAACAAGAGATATAATGGGGTATAATGACTGTCACAGCAGCCAATTGAAACTGCCTTCATTTCTGTTTCTCGCTAGTTCTTTGTGTCTGATGAGCTCAGGATTTCTCTGCTCTCCGCCTGGTCTGTATGTAGCTACTTCATGTGGTACGCCTGTAAAAAGAAACAAAAGTTTAATGCAATCTGTGCACTTATCTCCAGCCCCTGTTATAATCCAGTAAGAACTATGCAATTTAAAAATCACACCATATACCATAATGTGGCGTTATATTACTGCATCAGGTGGAGGCAAGAGGGGTCCTTCAGTGCCAGAGATGTTTCTGGTATTTGTTCCAAACGAGCTTGATCTCCACACTGAGGTCTAGTCATCTTTATAAATCGGCCATGCAATGTATTGATCCCTGTTTGCAAAAAATTGTGTCAGCTTAGAGCAGAAGATTGTTGAGAAAATAAAACTTAAATGTTCATGACCCAGACAGTGCACTGTGTTTTATACTGCACTCCTGTGGGTGCAACTGCAAATCGACCTGATGAACTTTGGAATGGACGAAACTGCTCACCAGTAGCGGGGGTGCAGACAGATGGCTCCACCCCCACCCTTTGTAGAAAAACAAGCCAAAAATCAACCACCTCTCCACATGCCTTGCATTGCTCCTTAGACTGCTTCCTACTGGTGTCTTGGAGGTTCAGATGCTTTGAGAGCCTTAGAACGTATGTGCCCTCTGAGCAGGAGATGAACTTCAGGACTCTGTCAGCCAGACTTCCCCATAAATATATCCACATGAGAACATCCAGGTAAGGTAAAGACTTCCACGTGAAGAAGTCCCAAGTAAGGACTTCTATGCGTGGATTTCCACGTGAGAATGTCCATATAAGGACTTCCATGAGAGAACATCCACATGAGGATGTCCATATAAGGACTTCCATGAGAGAACATCCATGTGAGGATGTCCATATAAGGACTTCCATGTGAGGATGTCCATATAAGGACTTACATGAGAGAACATCCACGTGCGGATGTCCACATAAGGACTTCCATGTGAGGACATCCATATAAGGACTTCCACATAAGGACTTCCATGTGGGGATGACCATATAAGGACTTCCACATGAGGATGTCCATATAAGGACTTCCACATGAGGACATCAATGTAAGGACTGCAGACAGAGACCGGCGTTTGACCTCCTAGAGGACACAGTGCTGTGAAAGCACTGCTGCTGTGATAAAATAAAATATCTGAGCGTCGTTCACGGCAATCACAGGGAGGAGCAACAGCTCGGCTCCCCGAGGAAAACACATTAAACCGGTATCTTTCTCTCCGTCCGCTGCCCTTTCTCGCAGTTTAATTTAGCTTTTCAAATTTTCTTTAGAAAGGCGCACAGGACCGGCTGTGCCCGCCTGAAAGGGCTGTTTGCGTTTGTCCTTTTTGCAGCGAAACGGCGGCCTGGTGCGAGCCAACCCATCAGCGTCTCCGACGATCCCCGCGGCTTCGCCATTTCACTTAATTTCGCCGCCTTTGTGTTCGCTTCAATCCCCCAAATTCCTTTCGGTCTGAATAAGGGACAGGGTCACGGCCGCATTCCTGTGTGCCTGACAGAGACGCCGGCCCGTGTGTCTCAGGTTCCTTCCTCCGCCAAGCTAAACCAGACAATACCGGCTGTCCCGAGCTGTTCCCACAAGAGCACTGGCATCATCACCTGAGGTGAAGCATTGCTTACGAGAATGCAGAACCGCCGCTGAGTTCCGAGAAAATCTCGGTCGAGTTAGCCGCAGACAGATGAATGAGTTGCCCGCGTGGATCTGTCCGACTGGACAAAGTCTTTTCATTACTACCGCGGTGAACTAGAGCACCGGAAAGAAAACGGAAAAGAAAAGCACACCAAGCCCTGCATTTCTTTCTGATGAATCCTATGTGAATACAAGGTGCCAGTTAGCCCAGCCAGCCAGCCAGCCAGCAAGCCAATCAACTCGGTTGTAGGTTTCCGTGCCAACTGAAAGTCGAGCACTATTCACGCCTTCATAGATGACCGAGCAAAACGACCTACAGTCCTTACATTTACTTTTGTACTGTAATATTTCAGTTACAGTCACAGAGTTTATATATAATGTACACCAAATTCAAAAGGTTTGGTCATTCTGCACTTTCTTCATAAAGTTAACATATAACAAGTATTATATTTCTAATATACTAATTTATGTTAGAAGTACAGTATGTGTGCGGAGGTGTGTATTACAGTTCACTATATGTACAGTACTGAATTTTTGTTATCATTATGGTTATTAATAATGCATTGGGAGCTGAAGTTCGGTAATAGACATGCATCTATGTTAGGAAGACAAGAAAAAGTACAGTTCTTTCATTTTAAAATTCTAGATTTCTTGTACTCTTGTGTTTCATAGGCCAGGGAAGTTACTGTTGATCACACGACAACGCTATGTGCTCAACAAATTGTCTTAATTGATCTCCTGCATTTCTTTGTTACATTTTAAGACCAGCCAATGCATACTTGTCAAACTATAATATATAGAAATACAGAGAAATATATCCATGCCACAAAAATCTGTACGCACAAAAGTTCTGCCCACTTGACCACTTAAAAGTTGAGAAAAACATGAAGATTCCCTTTTACCATGGAAACGATTTGCAGTTTGTGTTGGTGTTGGACTCGAACGCTTGCAGTGCACACTGTAATTAGACCCCACAGCGAGAGAACTCAGCAGGAAAATCATTTGGACAAACAACCCATTTTGAAACTGGATCTTGTATTTCATACACATCTCCATGCGCACATGGGATTTATAGACTTCTGGAAGCACATTCAAGTTACAGTAAATATCCATCGTAAGTCCAGTCAAACATCTTCCCCCCCCCCTCCACTCCGCCCAAACCCTTGCTTTCATTTTAATTTCCTCTGAAGCAACCTGCGGTGCTTTTGAAAACCACACTGCAGACTGCTCTCACAGACAATTTGCAAAGTACTGGACGGGACTCCTACCCCATCCTGGCCAGAAGGCGCTCTTCCAAAAAAAAGACTTGAAATGCAACACGCTGGGTTCCGTCACAGAGAGCATTTTTACTACCCCTCAGGAGTTTTAGGACAGGCTACTTTCAGACCGACTGTAATTGCGTCTGAAATAAACCGGAAAGAAAGAGAAAGGATCCTTGGTGAGTTACTCACCGGGGAGATTTAAATCCTCTTACACTGCGACTGTTTGCAGCCAGTGCAATGCACGTGATCCATCACCAAATCTTATGTGCACATGATCCATCCCCAAATCTTATGTGCACATGATCCATCCCCAAATCTTATGTGCACATGATCCATCCCCAAATCTTATGTGCACATGATCCATCCCAAAATCTTATGTGCACATGATCCATCCCCAAATCTTATGTGCACATGATCCATCCCCAAATCTTATGTGCACATGATCCATCCCCAAATCTTATGTGCACATGATCCATCCCCAAATCTTATGCGCACATGATCCATCACCAAATCTTATGTGCACATGATCCATCCCAAAATGTTATGTGTGCACTCACTCCTTGTGGTTGCTTGGTGCTGAACCCACTTACACACACAGTCCACCGTTTCTAGTTTAAGGGCTGTTAAATCCAGACACCTACATTTGGAGATTACGTTTCTCTTAATGAATGCGCTCACGTATATTGCAAATCATTGGGCAAGAGAAAAAGAGCAAGAAAAAGGTCAATATTTTCTCTGATCATTATCACGATCTTATGCGATCATTATCGCAACCATATCTTTTCTGATAATTATCTTTATCTGATCTTAAAAATCAATAAACTTGGGCATGACCTTCCAGTTTGAAGGTTGATTCCTCCTCTTCTGTGAATACTGGCTGCTTTTAGTATGAATTTTTAATTTTTAATTTCATTTGAACAAATTAACAAACAACATTGCAGTGTACATCTCTTCACCCAAGCTCACAGAGTACCTGCATGTAAAGTACCTGGGCGCGATTATCGCTGAGATGCAGTCACAAGCTGACCTTGTGTACGAGGACACGCCAGTGTGACAACCAAACACCTGCAAACATGGTTTCACGAGCACGGGAAGGATCGGCCATTTTATAGCATTTTATAGGACTGCACGGTGGCATCAGGCATTTATGTGATTCCTTATAGGCCGGTCGACGCTGACATTCAAACAAACTGTAGGTGTGTGCTCATCAACCAGTCAACCAATCAACCAATCAAAAGACAGTCTGGGGTGACAGAGGGAAGGAAGAGTGGGACACAATAAGGGAAGCCCCTTCTTCTCTGGCTGGCTCAGGAGATCATCCTGAGCAACTCTGTAAATGTCAATTTTTTCCTTCTTTTCTTTTTAACCAATCAAATTGAAGCACAGTCCTGAACCTTCTAAAAAAATTTAAAAAGGAAAGAATTTCAGAAAGATCAAAGAGGCAATGCCAGAATTTAAAGACCTTGAAACAGGCATCTAACAATAAACCACAGCCTGGTGTTTCAACCGGCCAGGATAAACTCAGCAAAATATATAGTGCTGGTCCCCCCCCCCCCCCAGTATCTGGTGGATCCACTCCAGTTAAAGGCGTGATAAATTCTGAAAAGGACAGCCCAGCTGGCCATGGGGATGGAGGAGACAGCGTTATAATGGCGGACAGCCCCGTGTGAGCACGGTCCAGGGGCCACAGCTGCCCTGTGTGAGCACGGTCCAGGGGCCACAGCAGCCCTGTGTGAGCACGGTCCAGGGGCCACAGCTGCCCTGTGTGAGCACGGTCCAGGGGCCACAGCAGCCCTGTGTGAGCACGGTCCAGGGGCCACAGCAGCCCTGTGTGTGAGCATGGTCCAGGGGCTACAGCTGCCCTGTGTGAGCACGGTCCAGGGGCCACAGCAGCCCTGTGTGAGCACGGTCCAGGGGCCACAGCAGCCCCATGTGAGCATGGTCCAGGGGCCACAGCAGCCCTGTGGCAGACAGCTCACCATCCACAGGGCATCCTCAATCAGAGCTCCTCCTCTCCTTCGCTTTACGCTCAGAAGATTGCGGCTTTGAAGCAGAGAGAGGAAACATCTGCCGAATTCGCTGGATTCGGCATCTTGGTACGTTCAGCCCCCGAAAAGTGTCGGTTTATGGAGACGCCATATCATCACAGCACATTTCTATAGATGCACTGTGTTTCAATTTTTCTCCTTCGTATGATAACGTATTTATAATTTAAAAAAAGCATGCCGCCTTCTGTCCCATCTGTTTTCAGGAAATATGTAAAAACAGGACAAAAAAAAAACAAACCACAAAGAGCTGCTGGAACAACAATTAAGGTAACAGTGCAGAGACCCAGTTACTGCGGACGGTGTCGTACAACCCCGAAAAATCTAATGCGTAATCATTTATTTTATGCGCAATAAAATAAAATTAGCCAGCCACTGCATGCCAAAACGGCGCAATAAAAGTAGATGGGGGGACGGCAGCCATTTGCAACAGGAAGTGCGCACGGGGGGGCTTCTGGGACTCATTCATCTCGGCCGCCGTAAGGGTTTACAACGACAATTAAATTACGGTCGTTGCGGTGATTTGGCGGTTTCATATTTTCGCGCGGCGGCGCGACCGCTTTCGTGAAGCGCGGAGACGAACTTCCGGACATCCCTGACGTGAGATACAGAAACTGATTTAGGGATGCTAACGGCAAGGCGAGGCAAGGCAAGTTTATTTGTATAGCACAAAGGCAATTTAAAGTGCTTCACACAGATACAGAATAAGACACAGAATTAGAACAAAATAGAGTAAGATAGAAAATAACAAATAAAACAAGGAAAAATAAAGAAATAAAATTTTAAAATAAATAATAATAATAATAACAAATATATAAAAATAAAAGTGCAGAAAAATAAAAATAAAAGTGCAGAAATCGCCCCGCGGGTCACATGACACGGGCATCATCCGTTGGCGAAAGCACAGCTGAGCATCACGTCTGTGAGCCGTTACCCAAACACCCCCTCGATGAGAGGCAGAAACCAGCGGCCCCGCGCAAAGCCGGAAATGTGTGGAATTCTGCCGCAAAACCAACGGCGGTAACTCCGGCTCCGTCTCACGGGATGTAGAGAAATTTGTGTGCAGCTCGGACGGCAGCGTAGTACGATGGGTAAGGAGCTGGCCTTGTAACCCAAAGGTCACAGGTTCAGTTCCTAGGTAGGACACTGCCGTTGTACCCTTGAGCGAGGCGCTTAACCTGCTTTACTTCAGTGTATATCCAGCTGTATAAATGGACGCAGTGTAAATGCTGTGTAAAAAGGTAGTGTAAGTCGCTCTGGATGAGAGCCTCTGCTAAATGCCTGTAATGTAATATAATGTTTAAAAGGTTACAGGTGTAATGTGGAGCAATGGCGTGCAGGAACTGCGTACCTTTAAGGTGCAGACTGCCGGGACTTCCATCGTGCTGAAAAAAAGACAAGAACAAAGAAGAAGAAGAAGACACGCATTAAATAGCAAATACACACACACAAGAAAAATCACATGGTAAATTAATTCAAAGGGTTACCATTACCACCCTGAACCAAGGGTGTCCGGTCTTATCCGAAAAAGGGATAGGTGGGGGAAGGTTTTTGCTTAAGCCCAGCACTAATACAGGTGATTCAACTCATGGATTTCATTCAAAGCCTTGATAAGTACAACCAGGTGTCTTAGTGCTGTGCTAAAACAAAAACCTTCACCCACACTTGGCCCTCTCTGGATAAGATTGGACACCTCTTATCTAAACAGTTTACATGGCCATAAAGCAAAACGGCTGTAGTTAAGCCCAAATATAATACAGTATAATTAAAATATACAGTATGTAATTAATGTAAATAACAGATTAAAACATTTTTATCACTCTAATCATCATTCTAACGCTGATGTAACAATCACTGCTGGTAACCGAAAGCAATGGACACTGTCTAGAACACCGTCTTTTCAGAATGCTGAACAAACATTCCAAAAATCCAACTCTTTCAAAGGGTTAATATGTGGATCAAGCCAGGCCATGCTACAAATGCTATCATACTGCTTGCGACTGCATGCAAATGAACACAAGAATCCATATATAGCTCACTGTACCCAGGGAAAATGCTTAATATCTGAAGCACACTTACTGTGAAACTGTGAGGATACCGAAGATGTAACCGCTGAAAATAATTTTAGGGATTTTATTTAGATGAAGTCATGAAGTGAAACACTTTATGACAGAATTGTCCATAAAAGCAAAGCTAATTATCATAAAAACAAAGTATAATTGCCATAATCGGCATGAAATATCATGTCTGAAGATGTTTTACGATTGAAGGGAGATGATGTGGGTATGCGTGTTTTATTTTTTAATGCTTGTATTTCCATTCCTGTCTTACATTCATTCATGCGGCAGATTCCTTATTTTGTCCAAAGGGCATTGAGGGGCCACAAGTGGGAAAAAATCCGTAATGCAGCACATCCAGAGAGAGACACATCTGGTCTTCCGTGACATCACAGAGAGAATGTGGAAAAGAGCCGATCCTTGCAATCTTCTGCACAAACGCTTACTTAAAATTATTAGAACTTCAATTTTTAAAAAGCTGTGACCCATTCCTGCCTCCTTTTTAAAAAAAACTATATATATATATAAGCTTACTGACAATCGTGAAAGAAAGAAGCCAGACAAACAAGTGAGCAAGCAGCAATCTTAGCAGACGAAAGCTCTGAAGAACAGCGTCTACATCACGGCTCACGGCTGACACAAGCTTGGCGGTGTTTATCTATTGTTGGCGGCCCCTGGGGAAAACAGACCGACAGAAGGACAACGAGCTAACAACAAACAAATCCATCAGCACCGCCCCAGTCGAGAGGAGGTGAGATACCTCAGAGGTGCAAGAGAAAGGGTTAAATGCCGATAAATTAAACTTTTCTTTTCCAGGAAGGGACCTTGAGTCATAAAGCTCAGGGAAAACCTTTGACTGGATGGTATATTTTTTTTTAAAAAGCCTTGAGGAACACTGATTTGCAGTATTTATTACAGCTAACTGAACATTCCCCCCCCCCCCGGGTTTAATTTCTAAATAATTAATGCCTTTTCAGAGTGCTTAAATTTATTAATAAGCTCTGATTAGACACATGTTAAATGATAATGGACAAATTTTTACTATTGATAGTTTTTTTTTCCAGGGATCAACACCAGACATGTTTAAAGCTATGAACAAATCTATTAACCGCTCATTTTAATAAAATCATAAAATCTCGCAGCTGCAGGGTGGGACTCAGGAGGGATGAAGACAGCAGACAGTAGCACAAAAGGAAACCAGAGTAAAGCCGTCCAGTGTGTACAGAGGGAAAAAGACAAACAAAACAAACCACAAGCCCACACACACACACACACACACACAGACACTGATACCCATGCTCACATACACACGTTCACAATCACACACAAACACACACACACACACGCATACACACACATACACTCTCATACACACACACACAAACACACACAGACTCACGCATACACACACACACACACACACACACTCATGCACACACACCCACACACACACAAACACACACAGACTCACGCATACACACACACACACACACTCATGCATACACGCACACGCACACACACACACACACACACACACCCACACACACAAACACACACACACACGCACACACACACACACAGGGCAGTGCTGAGGTGGCATGCTGGTGTTAATAGAGGCTTTTATCCGTAATGGAGGCTGATTTGCAGGATCTGCTTACGCATCACAGGCCCGGCGACAGGACCGCCATGGGACCGCAGCCCCCAGCTGCACGGCGGCCAGCCATCTGCGCGCATGCAGCAGCTGAAGGACCGGCTCTGTCTTTATCTCATCCGCAAAATCCCAGGGACCTCATTTCACTAAAGAAATCCTTTCAGCCGGGGGGATTGCAAACCTCTCTCTCTCTGTTTCTCTCTCACACACTCCCTCACTCTCTCTCACACTGTCTCTCTCTGTCTCTCTCGCTCGTTCGCTCTCACACTCTCTCTCAAACTGTCTCTCTCTCTGTTTCTCTCTCACACACTCTCTCACTCTCTCTCACACTGTCTCTGTCTCTCTCGCTCGTTCGCTCTCTCACACTCTCTCACTCTCTCTCAAACTGTCTCTCTCTCTGTCTCTCTTGCTCGTTCGCTCTCTCACACTCTCTCTCACTCTCTCTCAAACTGTCTCTCTCTCGCGTTCTCTCTCACTCTCTTGCGGTCTCTCTCGCTCTCTCTCATGCTGTCTCTCTCTCTGTCTCTCTCTCTCACTTGCGCTCTCTTGCTCTGTCTCGCTCCCTCTCTCTCTCTCTCTCTCTCACTTGCGCTCTCTTGCTCTGTCTCTCTCCCTCTCTCTCTCTCTCTCTCGCTCGCGCTCTCTTGCTCTGTCTCTCTCCCTCTCTCTCTCTCTACTTTAATCTCGTTTTAACTCGGACACAAGGCCACGCGATGGCCAGTCTGTCCCCTTCAAATCCCCAACCCCCCCCCCCCCCCCACTCCCGCCCCCCACCCCTCCCCTCTCGCCCTCATCCTGATCCCCGTGACAGTAAAGCACACCCGCTCAGACCCTTCTGTTCGAAACGCGCCGGCCGCAGGTTGGAAATTTCCCTGCGCTGGGCCCACTGGATCTCTTCGGGGCTGCCTTCTCCCCCCCTCGGCACAAGAACAGCACCTAGGCCCATTACTCTGATTTAGCGCTGAAAAACCGGACGCGTTCGGATCTACTCTTTACAGGGTGAACGGGGTTCACGAGAGGCCAGTTTAAACAAATGGGTTTTTAATGACGGCAGAACCAGGTGTCATTCTGCAACTGCTGTCTTTTTCCCCATTAAATATTTAATTCGGTTTCAGCCGCACCAGCGATCACCTGTCTCCTGATACGATTCTGTGTTCACAGTTTCCGCCATTTTAAACAAATGACAGGCTTCTCGGTGTACCCTTTGGCACTAGAGTGAAAGTTGTGCCAGATTGGTTCTGAACTGAATTGAACTTGGCAGATAACTGCCACATTAGCAAGGCCAACCAATCATACTTCACCTTGTGTTGCCATGCCAATAATCGTGATTGGGTTCATTTTTTATTTATTTATTTTTCTGTACAACAACACCATGCTGGCCACATTGATAATTGAAGTGTAATGAACCTAGTAAGCCTATTTAAGCAAATTTTCCTAATAAAGACAGCTGGCATTTAAATAGCAAAAGAGCAAATTCTACTTTATGTGAATACACACATTATTGCGAATAACATACAGTGCAAATAAATAATAATGGTCAGCCAGTACAGACTGTGGCATGACTATACACTCAATATTTTTGTGTTTATTAGTTGTTTTTTGTTGTTTTTTTTCCCCGGTCTTAGATAAATATAGTCCTGTATCATAATGGCTGATAATAGAACACAGAATTATTCTCCCAATGAAGAATAGCAAAAGCTATTTTCACTAACTATGGATCATGGTATCTGAACACATTTCTTAAACAAATCACATTAATTGACATAAATTATTGTAAATTATCGGTGATCAGAAATTGATCATCGGTTATCGGTATCAGCCAAAATTTCGATATTATAGCACCCCCAACCATTTATGACAAATTTATTACAATTTATAATCACAATACTGTGCACGAGACCTGGGTCAAATACGTATTTGTTTTAGATTCAAATGCTTTTCTACGCTTCACTGATCTTGTCTGGTGTGTTGGAACCAATGAAACACTCTCGAAAAGCGCAGAGCCCGCCTTCTGTTCATATTGGCAGGCTCAGTTACACCAGGCAAAACCAATAGAGCACAGAAAAGCATTTGAATCCAAAACAAATACGTCTTTGTCCCAGGTCTGCTGTGCACAACATACAGTCTTGGTTGTGCCACGGCTGTGCAGCGAACCAATATTCGCTCTACTTAAAAATATGTGTAGGAAAGGAGAAAGGAGATGTCATTAAACATGGTTAAATCCTACACCTTCGCCTGGAGATGACAGTTGAAAAAAAAAAAAAAACTAGGACTGCACACTGGATGAGTCATTTGCCATTTCAACAAGCCTTTTCTGCTTCTCAACAGTCACTTAGCAGGAGAGTTAAAAAAAGATTTTTTTTAAAAAAGCACTAAAAGTGCAAAAGCCTAATTCCAAAGCCACATTGAGCCATTTAGACAAACAGCGACAGGAAAATGAAATGGTATACAAAGTCAGAGACAGCTTGCTGTGACATCCCAGAGATATCTATTTGCTGTACTGTTTTTTTGGTAGAGGGACAACAATTTGACTAAATAACATTTCCGTTTAATATGGGAAACATACAACACACCTCTGTGAATAATTTTTTTTTTTTTTTTCAAATCAAATGGTGACAGTATATTGCCATTTTGACAGCAGTGAAGAGAGAAGTTCTTTTGAGGCAACGGTGCCGTGTTTGGGAAGATGCAGCTTTAAAAATTCTAGTAACTGATCATCTCTAGCGGTTAGGAATGGTGCTACTTCAGTTCATAACATGGGGCCATTCAAAGTAAAGAAAGCAGGATTGAAAGGAATGAATGAACAAACGTGACTCAGGGGCAGCATGGTGGTGCAGTGGCTTCACAGCAAGAAGGTCCCGGGTTCGAATCTGGCACGGGCCTTTTTGTGTGGAGTTTGCGTGTTCTCCCCGTGTTCCTCCGGGTACTCCGGTTTCCTCCCACAGTCCAAAGACATGCAGGTCAGGCTAATTGGAGACTCTAAATTGCCCATGGGTATGAATGTGTGAGTGAATGGTGTTGTGTGTGCCCTGCGATAGATTGGTGGCCTGTCCAGGGTGTATTCCAGCCTCTCACCCAATGCAAGCTGGGATAGACTCCAGCACATCCATCCCCAGAAATAAATCCTATTTCTTGAATGGATATACTTTGTTGTGCCTGGTTATTCTAAGGAGAGAATTTTCTCTGCCCAACAATCGGATGGTGGGCCTCCTGGCAAAACTACATTGCTGGCAGAAGTAGTGTTGGTGGGCAAGCAGGGGGGTGATCTTCCCTCCAGTCAAATAACCCCCAGTGCCCCAGCAGAATGCTGGGGATACTGTGCTGAAGGAGATGCTGTCTTTCTGATGAGACGTTAAACCGAGGTCCTGACTCACTGTGGTCATTAAAGATCCCGTGATACTCATCACGAAGAGCATGGTCGTTCCCTGGTTGCCCTGGTTACACTCCCTCTACCTGCCCGTGAATCATTTCCCAGTTTAATTGTCTAAGAATGGTTCTCTCCCTCTCCACCTCAGCCAATGGGAGGTGAATGTTCTGCTGCAAAATGGCTGCTGTGCATCACCAGGTGGGTGATCCACATTGCCGGTGGTTGAGGCGAGTCTCCCCCTCACCACTGTAAAGTGCTTCGGGTGTGAGAAAAGTTCTATGTAAAATCATAATTTTTATTACCTTGATCCTTTAATAGAACCATGAATACTTAGGGCCCTGCCTTTTCAGAAACCTAGTTTTACAGCCTGTGGTGAAGTTCCCCGGGGACTGGATATTGATACAGACTGCTCCTGTTGTATGTATGCTCCTGTTAGAATATTTTATTCTACCACCTGTTGAGAAAGAAATCATCCCCTCAAGTTGATCATTTTCTGTTGTAATTTGAGTGTTCTTTATGACAGCAGGAGGAAAAACTAAAAGAGAGGAAGAATGAAAATGCTTCTTGTGATATCAGCTTTTTCTGAACCGTACAAAAAAGATTTGACTCTAATGGAAATATACCGCAATATATCATAGATATATGAAACCCATAAGTGAAAATAACGCAAAATATATTTCACGGCAGTGATGTACTGTGTTTCACAGCAATAGTTTTAAACAGAATTGCATGCACAAAATTGAACAGTGTACGTGTTTCCCCACCTCCCAACAATGCAATAAGGAAAGAGTTACTAAACATACCGCCTGGGGTCTCAACTTTCAATGAAAGGGGATGTCGAGGAGACCGAATCCATGTTGATCTCGCTAATCCGTACAGTTAAATTGTAAATTACACTGTCCGTTGCAAACGACAGAAAATTGATAGCAGCACCCGGAAAGGGCAGAAAGGAAGGGGAAAGGGAGGGAAAACTGTCGTTTGAAAATGGCGGCCGGTCAGCACATTTAAACGGCGGCGGCGATGCCAGCGTTCGCGCAGAGATTGCCGAACACAGAAGTCGTAATGCTTGTGTAATTGCCTTAATGCTTCCTTTCAAACGACGCAGACATATTTACAGTGAGGGGGGGAAAAACCCCCGACAACTCACGTCAAAACATCAGCGGCAGGCAATTATGTTCTCACATTCCTCATCCTGCTCTTCCTGCGTACGACCAGACAAGGCCCGGAGTCGGGTTTTCATTACGAAAACGCAAGGCACTGTTGTTTGATGTCCGTTTCAGAAACCGAGGGGAAGCCTATCGGGATTTGGATGGCTTGTGAGGTCATCTGTATCATAAGGCCACAGTGTCAAAGATGTTCGAAAGCATTCCAGTAAATGAACACTGATGCACGACTGATAAACAGAGGTATATGCATTTTATTTGTTATGGTTAGCAACTAAATGTTTTTTTCTTTTTCTGTATAACCCTGTATGTCAGTAGCTCTTAGGCTTACAGTGAAATTCAAGCAGGCCCAATCATCTATGGTTTATTGGACTGTGATTCATTTTCATTGGAGAAGTATGCAAATCCGATTATTTAATATAATTACGGTACAATGAGCAGGATACTCCATCTTACTGTTTTTTGAACGTTGCCCTTATCACTTGGAAAATGTCCCTATTGTGTGTGGAGTTCACTGCAAAAAAAAAAAGAACAATTTATTTCCCAAATTAAGCCACGCTGCTACTAGAATTGAGACCCTACTGTGCTTTACTATACATCTGACATTTTTATGCCAACATAAACATAAACTGTATAAATATAAAACATAAAATAACTATATTTTATGGCCATACATAATCTATGGCACACCTTCACTGCCCAATTCGCCTCGTTTGAAAAGCCATTTAGAGTATTTGATTCTGTGAATCAATACCAAGGAGGCCGCTAGCCCGCCAAGCTCGCCGGCGTCGACAGCTCTGGACGTCGTCCGCCAAGCCGTTTATCCCAACAACAACAACAACAACAACAACAGCAGCAGCAGCTACGGAAACGGTGTCTTAATTACCGGAAACCGATGCTGCTTCACTGTGCTTTCCACCTCTGCCAGCCCTGACGCGGAGTTCCGAGAGGGCTGCGCTGCTCGGCTCGCCGGCGAAATAAATCCGCCCGCCGCGCCGTCCGTCACAGAGGCTCCTCCGCGCCATCCGTCTAACTCTTTCTGTCCGTTGAGCGAACGGTAAGTTCGGGGAACGGAACGTGGAACGATCGTTATTTTTTTCCGAGGTGATTATTTTCGGGCCGAACCCCCGGCACTTTCGCGCGGTTATTACATTATTCATCTCCTCACAGGCAGACATCCTTATCCTTACCTTGGACAGCTTACCATGGCAAGAATTTCATCCGTTATCCGCTAATGCGGCTTGATATCCCCCGATGCAATTCCGGTTAAACAAATGTATAATAGAAATTCTTTTTCGGGGGGGTGTGGGAGGCACGGCTGGCGGCGGCTATGGGCAGGGGTGGGCTCAGCCAAATGTGCGTCTTGCCCACCCAATCAAAAGTTGAGAGGAAAAAAAAAAGTTGTTTTTTTTTTTTTTTTGTTCAGCCAATGGAAAAATAGCACAGAAAAATACCAGTACCGTTTCTAACTTCTGATTGGGTGGGCAGCCTACAGCCCGCCTCCGACGGTGTTGAAACAGGTAGTGTCTCCGATGCAGTTCACTGCCGGTTGATTTAATTAGCGGAATTAATGTGACGAGAAGCGCGTTGTCATTTGAATGCATAACACACAATTCCTCGCGCCCACACCCGCCAGCACCCCCCCACCCCGCGCCCCCCCGTCCCCCGCCCGTCGACAGCATCCGCCGGCACCCCTGTCCCCCACCACCCCCCTTGGGCAACCACATTGGGTGACACCAACCCTAGTGACGCCACTGCGTCCAATTTGCCCAGCTATTATTTCTACCAGCCCACCCTAATATAGCAGGCTAAAACCAGCCCTGGGGGGGACCCACGTCCAGCTGGCACTGTAATTATATACGGCTAACACTGTCGCCTCACAGCAAGAAGGTCGCGAGTGCGAATCCCGGCTTGGGGCCTTTCTGTGTGGAGTTTGCATGCTCTCCCCGTGTCCGCAGACATGCAGGTAGGCTAACTGGAGGCTCTAAATTGCCCGTAGGGTGTGTGACTGTGTGAGTGAATGGTGTGTGTGCCCTGCTATAGATTGGCAGCCTGTCCAGGGTGTATTCCTGTCTCTCTCGCCCAATGCACGCTGGGATAGGCTCCAGCACCCCCCTCGACCCTGCCCAGGATAAGCGGGTATAGACAATGGATGGATGGCTTTTTGCAAACAGGGTGCATGATAAGGATTTCATTTTACTTTCCAGTCTCCTCACCGTTGCCATTCCCAGCCTCGGTGTTTTGAATATTTGGAGGGGAAAAAAAAAGCACATTCAAAAATTCAAGTCGACGTTTTCCAACGAAAGTACAAGCGCCTTCACTAATGTCCCTAATAGGATCCCGTAGTCAAATTAGACACTCGTTTAGCCACGGCCGCCTGCGCGCAATTTTAATGCAGGCGCCCACCCGACCGCCCACCTTATTCCCTTCATCTCTGTGTGCTTAAGTGCAGTCCCAACAGGCAGCTGCTTCATTAGCGTAACACCATTTCCCTTTGATTATTAAAAGAAGAAGAAGAAGAAGAAGAAGAAGAAGAACAAAAAAAAAGAAACACATTACCGGCGCCTTGATTATGATTTCGAACCGCGTTGCTACTCGGCTCGCTAAGTTATTACACATTCAGAGTATTCAGTATTATTGCGGAAATTGGGGAAACCGGAGCCCGGGGCGCTTGGTATTCCTGCTCTGTGTCGTGGCCGCGTTAACCTTGGCGCGATACGACCAGCGGAACAATTCATGTTACAACGGAGACACACAAACAAGGGTGTCCGAGATATGGATGGGGGGGGGGGGGGGCGTGCTTGTTCAGCCCAGAATCAGGAGTCTTTCCAGGCTCTCTATCTCTCCGCAGCCCTTAGCGACCAGAGTCTGTGAAGCTAACGCACTTCCCGTCCGGGTCAGGCGAAGCAGGTCTTTGCAGACACGAGCAGTCAGATCCAGGGGGAGATGACTTTGGCGCTCTATCGTCTTAACGTCTGGGAATTCGCCATGCCAGGGTTGTGCCAGCTCTGTCATTGGTCAGATTCACAGAGGGGGGGGGGGGGGCAGGTCAGCCCCCTGGGGTTCACAGAAGTGCATCACATCTCCTCTCATTATTTCACCACCTGTTGCTTCTCTCCCTTCAGCAGCACGGCTTGTGGCATGCGCAGAAACAACATTCTCTCTCTCTCCCGCTAACTTTCTCTTTTCCCAAAGTTATGGAGGCCTCCTCGGTACACAGTATTTAAATGAGCACAGCAGTTCAACCTCACTTCTTACTATCTGGGGCGGCAACGTAGTATAATGGGTAAGGAGCTGGTCTTATAACCTGAAGGTCGTTGTAAAGAGCAGGGTACTTAACCTGCATTGCTTCAGTGTATGTCCAGCTGTATGAATGGATGCAGTGTAAATGCAGTGTAAAAAGTTGCGTAAGTCACTCTGGATAAGAGCGTCTGCGAAATGCCTGCGATGTAATGTGAGGCTTTGGAAGCGACGCGGGTGAGATCAGTACCTTGTGTCGGAACCTCACGAGGGGGTGGCGGATCTTGGGCCCGTACCCTTCCTCGCCGGGCCAGCCCTCAGCCGCCGGCAGCGAGGCAACCCCGAGCAACAGAAGCGCCGCCCACCATCTGTGTGTCCTCATTGGGCTTCTCCTGAGAAAGGAAGAGAAATAATTTTAAAAAATATATATTTTAAACATAAATGACCACGGAGCATCTGGTTTATGCCGTGTCCTGTTCCCCGCCGTGGCTTCAAAGGTAACGCCTCAGCCCCGGCCTTATTCAAACAGGGGGGCGGAGCCTAGAGTTACAATGTCAGCTTTATTTAAACAGGGGGCGGAGCCTATAGGTACATTGTGGGTTTCATTAAAACAGGTGGGCGGAGACACACAAAGGGTGGACAGTTGACACATACAGATCAAAATGAGCATTTCTTTTTTTTAAAGGAGAGCAGGGAGTCCGTCCTCCTTTTTTCTTTATCCGTACATGCAGAAAGCGGGGAGAGCAACAGACAGGGCCAGAATCACAGCACAGGTGCCATGGCAGGGGATC
The DNA here is from genome assembly GCA_039654925.1 of Anguilla pacifica. Classification (NCBI taxonomy): domain Eukaryota; kingdom Metazoa; phylum Chordata; class Actinopteri; order Anguilliformes; family Anguillidae; genus Anguilla; species Anguilla pacifica. Next base: position 65,418,705 of record CM077288.1, read on the forward strand.
GAACCTCCAACCATACAGGGGGGCTCTATGGATCAAGAGTCAGGTGTACCACCCTTCTAGCTCCAATTAATTAGTAATAGGATTAACATTAATGGTCACATTAATTAACTATAATTAAAACTTATTCAATTCTTTTATTTTACGGAACGCTCATCAAAATCATTCATAGTTCAAAATGGGAATCACTGAAGAATGCTGTCAGGCGAACAGCTACGCACACCCCTACACCAGTCTGAACTGTGCCAAATTAACTGTCAACATATGAAACCGACATGTCCACAGAGGAGGGAAACCACTGAGTTTTCCCCCACTTTCTCAGCAATTACAAAGTTATAGAGGCAGATACGGTCCCACGAGCGAGACAATGCCAGCGGGGGTGCGGAGATTACTGAACGCTCATCCGTCATTTACGTTTCCCCGCGCGAGAGAGAAACTCGCCAGCGTCTGTTTTTAAAAGAACCTCGAGCAGCCGCGGCGGTGCGCTCAGGGAGCGGAGTATAAGCAGGGCTGCGGTCGGTCGGTCGGTCGGGTCGATCGTACCGCGACGTGCGTTTGGCGTCTGACAGCCAAAGCCTTTTCCTTTATGAATGACTTCCACAGCGCGTAGCACACGCGTGTGGGGTGGGGAGGGGCTGGACAGGCTCCGATAAACGGAGCGGCAGAGCTAAAGGATGGGAGAGACCGAACCTACCAACTGTACAACAGGCACACACTCACACACGCACACACACACCCTCACACACTCTCACGCACACTCACACACGCACACACACTCACACACACACACTCACACACACACACACACACACACACGCACACACACTCACACACACACACACACTCTCATACACACACACACACACTCACACACTCTCACGCACACTCACACACGCACACACACTCACACACACACACACACACACCCACGCACACACACGCACACAAAGGATGCTTATCTCCCGTTTCCTCCGAGCGGAGCAGCAGCATGTCACGATGCACGAGCCCCGGTTGTTCCCTTCTTCTCCTCACCCTGTTCTTCCCTAATCCCAAACTCCCACCGGACGGTGTCGGGAGTGCCGGCGAGATTAGCATTTCAGCCCACTCGGGGCCATAGCAGCATAATTCCTCTCCCGCGGCCGGCAAAGGTCAAGGGCAAACTCGGGTAATCCCGCATCCACACGGAAGGCTAATGCCTTTCTGCCTTAATGGTGCGGTGTGCCTTAAGGGTGCAGGGTGAAACTGTGAAACGTGCAAAGCGCTTTTCGATTCCCCCCCCCCCCCCCCCCCGTATTACTCCATTTTGATCTCTGAGCTACACAAGCAGGAGGCCCGCTGAACACACACGGACGGAATCTGCGGTTTCAATGCAATCACTAAAAAATTATGAATTATGAAAAAAAAGTTAATATTAGCAAAAAAGCAAAGTAAAAATAAAGATTTCTGCAAAACAACAACCTCAGGAAATTGGTAAACTTTACCAGTGGCTTCTGAAAACAGCAATGCTGGAAACTATATGCTTTTTTGTTTATTTGTTTTTTAACCCTGTATTATATGATGATAGTAGCCCCATAGAAACAGACCTTAAACTGGTACACTGACTAGTCTGAGAGTAACCCCATAGAAACAGAATTTAAACTGGTACACTAGACCAGTCTCTGAGCAGCCCCATAGAAATAAATCTTACAATAGTACACTTCTGTGGTATCTGTGCATTTCCATAGAAACAGGCCATACAATGGGTACCCTGGATTATTCCCTGTGCAGCAGTCCCACAGATACAGACCTTACAGCGCTTCGCTGCAGGGGGGGGGGGGGGGGGGGGGGGGGCGGGGGGGGGAATGTATAAGCAGAACTTACACAATCACACTTTGTTTTATTAATGGGAGAAGAACCTTTATTCTTAGCGGTCTCATTTCCTTTGAATCTAGGGTAGCGAATCCCAGGGGGTGTTTATTCCTGAACCACTCCTTCAAATTAGATTTTAATTCCGCTGTCCCACATAATTTAAAAAGCAATTAATCATCCGTTTAATGTTTTAATAACTCTTTTTATAGTAAATTAGTTTTAATTTACCGTCCTGAAAATCTTTCTTACTTTACCGCGTATCTTCTCTGCTGGGGGAGTGTGGAAACGAAGGGGAAAATAAAATATCATTATTGTCATATCTGCACAATATCCATCAAAATATTATTCCTGTGTTCACTCTCTGTGAGGCTGCTCTTGTATTTTCTCTGTTGCGGTGTGATTTTGTGAAGAGTGCTGTAAGAGTGTACTTGCCTTCAGAAATGCGGACTCTGCAGAGATCTGCTCCACAGGCAGACGGCGAGGCGTGCAGTGGAATCTCTCCGCAGTTTTACAGCTGCTAAGCCGAATCTCTTCAGTTCAGCTGCCTTTTCATTTGCGGCCGCGTGACTCTAACTAACTTACATTTATAAAAGTTTTTCAAAAGTTTTTCACACACACACACTTGCAAACAAACACACACACACACACACACATACACAAACACACACACACACACACACTTGCAAACAGGCACACACACACACACACGGGCGCATGCACACACATACACAGTTGCGCGTACACGTATGAACACATACTCTCACAAGCACATGCACACATGCTCTCGCATGCACACACGCACACACACACACACACACACAAACATGCGCGTGCAAATATGCGTGTGTACATACACAGGCACATACAAACACACTCATTCAGACCCACACATGCATACACACACACAAACATGTGCACGCACACTCAGCGATCCACACATGCATGCATGCACGCATGCATACACACAGACCCACACACACACATATATGCACACAAACACACACACACACACACACACACACACACACACTCAATGATCTATGCACTCTTACATGCACACACACACACACACACACTCAAAGACCTACACACACACACACTCAAGGAGCTACACACACGTGCATGCGCACGCACACACAAACGCACACATTCGCTGCACTCGCTGAAAGGCATTAACCACTCTCGCCACAGCGGCGAATCCATACGACACCGCATTAAAGGCTGAAAGCTGAGCCTGAAGCAGGCTGGATGAGGGGCCTCAGCAGGGATGCAGCGCGGCGCATTGTCCTCACGCTGCAGCTAAAAAGGCTTTTAGGAACCAGCCTCTCCCCCCCTCTCAGGTCCCATACAGCGCGCGGAACAGACCCGCGAATGATAGGGCGGATGGAAAATGAATAAATAAATAACCCGATGAATTCGGCGTAAATAAGAGGGAAAATGGAGGCGATGTGTCATTCGCGCTCGATGCGCGTCGCCGAGAGGACTCCCCACGTCGCTTCCAGATGCTCCTTTTCACGAAATCAAAGTACCGTGACTCTTCCCACGCGCTCGGATCCACGTCTGAATAAATCTCGGCTAATACAGATCCCTGTGCCCCGCCTCAGTCAAACGGTCTTGGCCGGCTGTGCTCCCCACTCAGACACACACACACACACACACACACACACACACACACGCGTGCGCACAGGTCATTTACGTGTGGCCTTGAGGTGAATCCCACAGCCGTCTCTCCTTTGCTGAATACGACGATGACGCAGAGACAGTGAAGCCAAAGCCACCTATGAGTCTACAGGCCGTGGAAAGTCAGCCATCAGCAGGAGAGCAGAGGTGTGGGGAACGACGGTTGACGGGCATATCCTGCGGGTAGAAGGTTTAGAGAACCCGGAGTCGAGTCCTTTTTTTTCCCCTCCAACATTTTAATAAAAAAAAAAAAGAAAAGGAATTAAAAAATGAAAAATGGCTCAAGATCACATTGGATTTCATGGAATTGCATCATGTATTATCGCGCATCCGATTCGATTTAATCTGCGGTGACAGACAGTTGTGTTTCTCAAAACGAATGCTTTAATAATCTGAATGCAATTATATCCGCACGTCCAAGTGTGCCGTATTTCAGGAGAGAATCCTGCTGGAGGGGAACGGGGACGTGTTTCGGGTGTCCCGCTCGGGGGGAGCGTGATCCGAAGCTCCTGCTGGGTTCGAGGGTGGCGATACACGCCCCTCCCTCCCTCCCCTCCCTCCCCTCCCTCAACTCCCCCCCCCCCCTCCAGCTTCATCAACATCACCCCAGAAACCAGCGAGTCTCACCCCAGTCCCCACCCCCCTTCCCCCTCCCGCCCTCCCTCCCTGAACTACCCCCCACCCCCTCTCTTGAGTCGAACCCCCCCCACCCCCCTTCCCTCACAGCGACGAGCGGCTGCCAGGCTGGTGTGGGCCGCTGTTAAATCAGCTCTGGCAGGAGTACAGTTCCATCCCTCTGGGGACTGCTATAAACCCAGTTGAAATAACTGTGCGAAATGAACTCTGTTTCTTCATTCCGTCCAAGACCCTTGACTGGCCTTGACTGGAGGTTTCCATCGACGACAAACAAACCACAGACATCGAGACGCTCACCAAGATGGGATTTTAACCTTTTTTTTATCACAGAAGCACCTACCGTACGTCCCAAAGAAGATGGCCACCTTCAAACACACAGTACACAGCAGACTGTGCAGTGTAATATCAACTCTGAGAGAGCACTTTCGACTCTGAGAGAGTACATTTTGTCCCTGTTCCAGCCAACAGATGCAGTACCCTCCATCTTCCCTTCCCCTAGCAGCACCAAACGCAGCCCGCCATAGTCTGAAAATCGGCAGTACAGCGGGCATCTAGGGAACGGTGGAGGGGGGCGATCGAGGTACAGATCAGCTGCGTAAAGAAAGCAAAATAGACGGTGAATAGTCCCACCTGCCGCTCCAATTTGCGGCACTCTGTCAGACCCAACAGACAACAACAACAACAACAACAACAACAACAACAGCGGCCCGATAGCTGCTCTCTCGCTGTTATAGGGCTCATAAAAACTGTTAGCATCGATTTTAACGCCGAGAATATTTCTGTGTACACACACGCGCGCGCGAACGGCGGTCAAAAGTATAAAAACGCTGCCGAGATGGAAATAAACGGATTTAAAAATGAAAAAAAAACAAAAAAAAAAAACGCAGAAGCAGTGTGATGTTCCCGGGGTCATACGTGTCACGGGTGTTCGTAAAGTGTGTGGACTGGAAGCCCTGAACGGACTTGGAGCGCGTCCCAGAAACAGACACGCAGGCCGTGGGACGTCTCTGGTCCCTCACATTCGCCTCTTGTTTTATTCTTTTCTGGCGTCGGACGCGGCGCTGCGGACGGAGCGGCCGATGGAGGGGGAGAGAGGCGCGGTCCTATTTCGGTCGCAGGACGGGTCCGCCCACAGGCCTGGAAAAAAGCACTGAATTATACACGTCCCATCTGAAGCTAAGCTACGTTCCGGTGCCCGGCCCGGGCCGTCCCGAAAACAAACCAGCGAGGGGGCCTTTCGGAATCAGAACCGTTAAACAATTTTTAATTAAAGTTGCGTCTCGTATTTTTTTTTTCGTTTTTTTTCCCCCATCCCCAGTTTGTTTTACAAGCTATGTTGGCTTAAATCCATCCGTTTATCCATTTTCTCTCTCCGCGCAGAACCGTCACGTTGTGTTTAATGAAGGAGCGGAGGCGGGGCTGTCCGTAGTAGCAGGGCTGGCTCAGGCGTTTTTGGGCTTTGAAGGGAAAGCGCGGGACCGTCCCACAGGGCACTACGGGGGACCCTTCGGCAAGCTGCAGGAAGTTTCTGGAATGGGCTCGGGTGATAAACCGTGGGTGTGTCTGCACTTTGAGGCCGGGAACATACCGTAACATAAGTACGCAAACGCAGATTACAGCACCCAGCTGGCACACTGCAAAGGCACCCAGCTGGCACACTGCAAAGGCACCCGGCTGTACAGTACATACTCAACACGCGTCCTTACGTATGTCCCTGTGGAGGTAATAAACCTGAGTCCTCAAGGGGGGGGGGGGGGGGGGCAATCCAGGACAGTTGTCAAAAGACTTGAGCGTAAGAAAGCACAAATCAAAGAAGGCTGCTTCATCCTGTTGCCCCTCGCGCTTGCGCTGTGTTTAGAAGTTCAGAAGCTGACACGTTTTAGAAGGCGACGATGCGTGAGATGGGCTTTGTGAGGCTTGAAGCGTCCACGTTAGCGTATTTAGGGTGTGCTTCGGGCCTCTGGAAGTCTCTGGAACGGACTCAGGGTGCCGTGGGTGAGATAAACCGAGGGCGTGTCCCCTTTAAGGTAAGGTGCGCAGCGGCTGGGCCGTGGGCATCGTGGAGGAGAGGGACACTCAAATGGAGAGACACACTGGAGCGGAAAATAACCAATAAGGTCAGCAGCGGCAGGCTGAGACTGGACGGGAAACTCGCTCCCTAAGTGGCCTGGATGGGCGTGGGGTGGGGGGGGGAATTGGGGGTTCAGTCAGAAGAGGATTAAGTGTGTTTGTGGTTCATCCCGCGGTCACATGGTGTAAGCTCCTGATTGGCGTGTGGCAGCGGTTAAACCAGGGATCTCAAAGCTCCAATTCCGGGATATTGCAGTGGCTGCTGGGGCTTTTGTGTGTGTGTGTGTGTGTGTGTGTGTGTGTGTGTGTTTGAGCACTTAAGTGCTTAATTTAAGTCATTGATTCGCGAGAGAGTTGAGGGACCTGGTTTTAAAGGCCTGAATTGGCCATTGATTGAAGGAAAACTGCAGAAACCTACAGGCACTGTGGCCCTCCAGGACTGGAGTTAAAACCTGCAGACACAGCGCCCCCTCCAGGACTGGAGTTAGACCTGCAGACACAGCGTCCCCGCCAGGACTGAAGTTAAAGCTACAGGCACTGTGGCCCTCCAGGACTGGAGTTAAACCTGCAGGCACAGCGCCCCCTTCAGGGCTGGGGTTAAACCAGCAGACACAGCATCCCCTCCAGGCCTGAAGTTAAACCTACAGGCACTGTGGACCTCCAGGACTGGAGTTAAACCTGTAGACAATGCGGTTCTCCAGGACTGGAGTTAATCCTGCAGATGATGTCTAAATTGGCACCAGATATTGAATGATGAATAATAATATATTTACATTTAAATGTGTCATTGGAGTACAGATTTTTTTTACACTAAATTCCAAATCCTCTTAAAGCCATTTAATGAATCTATTCAGCGAAAATCTGTGCACAGCAGTGAGGGGTTATAATAATAATAAGCTTTTTAACTCCCTGAGTCCCAAACAACATCTTCAGCTTCCTTGTACAGTAGATGTGCCTTTATATTTAACACAAGCAAATCCACAAAATGCATGTGCGTGGAGAATGGGGATTATTCGTCAACAGTCTTTACTGAGTGGAAACAAGCAGGATAATGGGCCACTCACAGAGGCAATCGCTGAGTTTAGAAACTGGTCTTCTGCATGATGTGAGATTCAGCGGGATTAAGACTGCGCTAGCAGTCGCGACAATAGAGAAAACGACCTCCTGTAAGTGGAATAAAAATAATTTTTTTTTTTTTTTTTTTTTTTTTTTAAACGCCGATGTTACAGCCACGCTGCTGTTTTGGAAATTCTTAACAGTGGTTTTTGCCCTGTTCCTCTTTTTCGGCAGACGAATGTGAAAGGATGATTTTTTTAAATAATGGCTCGGTAAACAGGCATGGGGCTCTGTGGAGCCCTGTTCCTAAAACGTCTGGGTAACGGTGGCAGGTGTCCCACCCAGCCATTTAATGTGCCGCAGAAATCTGGCGAAGCCTCAGTTCTTCTCTGTTCCAGAACTCGCCGTCTCCCTCGGAAACGCCGCCCCCCCCGTCACCCCAGCGAAACCCGGAGAGCGTTTGTTTCCGTCGGCTGCGCTCACAGAGGCAGCTGGAGGGGAACTGCGGATATTTAAGAGGCCTCTAACGGTGAAGGAAATGCGCGCCTCTCCTGGAGACCGGAGAGACACAGTTTACGAGCTCGCGTTAAAATACAGCCGACGCTACCGCCTTCCTGATGCTGGTGGAACCGAGCATTGGCCCCTACATCAAAAGGGAGCGCACACTGTTTCATGCGCAAGGTGAGTATGTGCCGTGCTTTCAAGGAATTCAGTTCCGCGCACTCTCGATGGGGCTTGGCTATAGCCCGAAGATAGCAGGTATAACTCCTGCTCAACAGGACCACCACCACAGCACAGCTGAGCCTTAATCACTTCTGTAAAAATATCTGGCCGTATACATTCATGCCGTTCAAGCAAAAGTCACCCGGTGAACAGGCATTTATGAGCAAGAAAGAATAACGATTTACAGCAATACTGTGTTTACAGTACATACACAGAGAAATACTTTAATAGCCTTTCCTTTCCAAACTGCCATGAAATCCTTATCAATGGTAGATATATTTATATATATATAAAAAAACATTAGTTTAATGGATCTATCAATTTTAAACTATAATTGTAAGAACAAAAGCATTCCATACAGCATAATAGAAACTACATATGTCCAGTGTATAAATGCACACACACACGCAAACACACACACACACACACACACACACATCCAAGCACGCATGCATGCACGCACACACACACATGCCCCCACACATGCACGGAAGACCAACACAAAGGAAGGCAAATACCGAGTAAATGCTCCGATATCCAGCAGGAGGACCACTGTGTTTTCACTTATCCTTTGACTTATTATCGGCTTATCACAGCTCGCAACTTGTGGCCACTGAAGTAACACGCTCCAAAAGAGTATTAAACAAGCTCACTGTCAGCGTCCTGTCAGATATTCCGGCAGTTTGCGGTAAAATGACACATCCCTTGCTGAGAGGCAATATTCAGTCCTCCGTTGCAAAATAAAAAGGCAAATCTACAACGTGAACTGAAATAATGTGATAAAAATGTAAAAAATAAAATAAAATAAAAAAATAAACGTAATAATCATGAGTGACCATGTCTGCTTTTATTCACATTCAATTCCCACTTAACTTTTTTGGAAAATAAGCAATTTTTTCTATTCTAATTGGCTTTTGGTTTGAATATCGGCAATAAGGCAAACCTAATGACATCAGGATTGAATTCCGCCAAGAGATCTTCCAACTGGCGTGCCGTGCATCCCAGGTGTATCGCATACAAAGGGCTTGCACCTGGTTTCTGATTTCTAAATGCTAACCTTTCCAGTGGGATGCCTAGCCTTTCCCTCTGCCTGCACAGTGGTAAAAAGGTGAAAAAAGGTGCATGTTTACCACAAACAGTGCTGTCAATCAAAGGATTTGGCCCAGTACGTACACTGTCCCGGCTGAGCTGTGAGGAACCATGGATACGGCTCTCTTCCGAATCCCAGTACAGGAGACGTTCAGAACCAGGCGTTTTAAAAAATAAAGGTTCATGTCTGCCACTCCTTCGCTCGAACTTGGTGAACCAGTTACTCTAAACAACACACCCGTAGGGAGGACGTCTCTATCCATATTTAATCTAACTGCACTTATGTTGCTTTCAACAAGGATACAAAGAACGCGCTTTTTTAAAAGCACTTGTTTAAAAGCTTGTTGCTTACATTTGCTTCTACAAAGTAAAAAAGAAAAAGAAAAACCCAAACAGAACAGGTCTAGGTACACTCTGAAAAACTATTTTCCTTTCTTTTTTTCCCCCATCCCTTTCCTGTAGAATTCCATCAGACCTAATGGAAGGGCTGCTATTATCATCCCAATGACCCCCAAGCAGTTCTCTGCAACTGGGGCTCTCTTTGATTGATCATTGCCATTTCCTGATGGCCAAGAGACCCTTTGGGTTGAAAGTATTTCTTCTTTCCGGTACTATATATATATAGTGCAGGCCAAAAGTATTAGGCCACCTGTGGTGTTTTATTTATTTTTATTTTTTTAAAACCTCAGGTATAGAAGAACTCAGTCAATATACTGTATGTGCATTTATTGCTTTCCTTAAAATAGGATTCTTTGGCTTTCATTACGATTAAACAAACTACTGGAAGTCTATCCATTCATTTCGCAAATGGGGGGGTGGGAGGGGGGTGGATGAGTACTTGAATTGACTCAAATCTTATCTCCCTTAAGTTTTTTTTTTTTTTTTTTTTTGTAAACCACAGGCAGTACCATACCATTGGCTTATAGTGTAAGTAAAATAGCCATTAAAGCTGCAAGAAATATGGTAAAGAAGGTGCTGGGCTTAGATCTACAGAGCCGAGTAAACATACTGTGGCAAGATTATTTCCTGCAAGAAAGTGCAAAGACACACTTTTTATTTTTATTTTATTTTTATTTCACCTTTATTTCACCAGGCAAGTCATTAAGAACAAATTCTTATTTACAATGGCAGCCTTGGCAAGCAACAAAAGCCACTTAAGGGAAGGGGAGGTGGGCTTATGAGACACTCATAAGGTCCAGCTGATGGGCAGTAATGTTAACAGGAGCAGACCAGGAAGATCAAGACGCAGTAGACAAATATCGTCTGGTGTGGTGTCCAGTAAAAGAAACTGTTGTATAATTTCACCACAACTACAGGAAGAATTCAATGCAGCTAGAGAGAATCCAGTTCCCCTGACTGCAGTGAAACGGCAACTATAATTTTGCTATAAACTGTTAACAATAGTTATAAACATTTTCTTAAATAAAAAACACAACTTTTAAGGTGTGTGCCTTCACGTAAGTCTACCTGCCATTGAAAATATTTCCATACAGGCTGAATCGTGATTTTCATTCAACTGTAATTTCATTCACAAACAGCAACAGCTGCCCATCCAGGCATGTTATTGATATCAAAAATATTAATGCTTGTGTAGTGGTAGATGGACTGGTAAATGGACTGCATTTATATAGCGCTTTTATCCAAAGCGCTTTACAATTGATGCCTCTCATTCTCCGGAGCAGTTAGGGGTTAGGTGTCTTGCTCAAGGACACTTCGACATGCCCAGGCCGGGGTTTGAACCGGCAACCCTCCGACTGCCAGACAATCGCTCTTACCTCCTGAGCCATGTCGCCCCATGTGGTAGAGACAAATGGCACGGGAAAACATTTCCACCTTCAGGGGTGGTCCTACCGTGTATGGCCCCGCCAAACCACATAGCTCAACAACACAACCAGAGGGCATTTACACTGCAGAAAATGAATTGGAAAAGGAGAGGCTAAGGAAAAATTCAGTTCATTTGCACTTTAACCATTGTGTTTTACACGCTGTTCAGCCTGAGAATAATGACTGAAAATCTCCCTGTTGTGTTTCAGTAGAATCGGGTCCCCACACTGTAGGGAGAATCTGAATCTGCTCAGCCTACACTGACCAAACATCCCCCTGCTGTGTTTCAGTAGAAACCAATCCCCACAGTGTCAGTAGTGGAATACCCGACCTGTATGACTGTCTCTACCTGTTCAGTGAGATCAAAGCCCTCCACCGCATTCTCCATATCCATCACAGCACGCTCATTACATTTCACTCTACCCACTGCTTTACAGTGTGAGCACAAGCAGTGACATCCTACCTTATCGAGACTGTGTGCATGTGTCTATCTCTGTGTGTGAAGGGATTTATCATTTATTTCATTTATGAATACTGAACACTTTCATACTTATACTATGTCATTTAATCCAGTTGGCAATTCATAGTCATTAGAAATCTATAACTGATTGTTGCAGTAGGCCTTTTTTTTAAAATCCACAAAGCAGGACTGGTTACAACAGAACAAGCGAACAGCAGCCTCCTCAAATGGACAAGCCAGATTTGCAAAGAACCTTTTTTCATAAAGCTATATCCAAACTGACATTTTATTCACCTTCAACGGGGAAACCCTGGCAGGCCGAGGAGTGGATTAGTGCATCGGTCATCACTGCTGCCCTTACAGTTCATGATTCCGCACGTACCCAACCACGGTCCGTTTGCATTTCGCTACGTAAGCTATTGCTAGCCTCTTTCGTTGGAAATACGAACACGCTAACCAGAAGAGACAAATGTTCGCTTGCCCTCCAATTCTATGGCCTCTGTACTGCCTGCAGGTAAAAAAAAAAAAAAGGCTTGTGCCATAAAGTCATCAATACCAATACAGTACATGTTATTAAATTCACAGCTAGCTAACGCGAGGTTGGAATTCTCCCGTGTAAAGCAAAGATCCAGCTCAAACAGTCGTGCGTGTTGTATGCCCGGTGACTGATGTATGGAGATTAATGAAAGACTCATTGATCTGCCTATCCATTTCTAGCATAGAGTGATCGCATCAACACCCCCCCGCCCCCCCACCCACCCACCCAAGTCAATTAAGATCAATGAGCTTATCTGCCAATACAAATTAGCATTCATGATGCCAAAGAAACAGAATGCAATTCATCTTTATCTCCGTCTCCCCCACGTTTACTTGCCATTGCCTATGGGATTGAAATAAACAGACATGCAATACCTTTCTGCGTGCTATTGCGTTATAACAAAGGGCTTACAGAATCTCAGTCAGATTTATGTTTTATAAAGACGTTGTTTTCAAATATTGATTTAGATTTTACGTGTATGACTTAATTTTTAAAAAGTTTCAAAATCTCACAGACAAAACGTTTGTCTGTTTGCCATATATTACGTTCTGCTATCGAAAATATAAAACAACAATATAACTGAGCAGTGGCAGTTAAAATCTCAGAGAGTTTATGTGAGTCCAAAAAAATAATTTACTCTCCCCAGAGTGAAATGTACTCTGCAGAGTGAAATGTATTTTGCCAGAGTGAAATGTGCTCTATCAGTGTGAAATACACAGCATCAGAGTAAAAAATGTACTTTAACACATTTCACAGCCACTGAAGACGACCGTAAGTTGAGAGTGAAGGGAAAGAGAGAGAGAGAGAGAGAGAGAGAGAGAGAGAGAGAGAGAGAGAGAGAGGAGATGAGGGTCTGCCATTGTTCCCACCAGAGAGATGAATCAATGTCACTCCCTCAGTCATCTCCGCGCGTTCAATTATTAATAGCGGGATTGCGGAATGCGGCGAAACCGCCGTTCTCCCGACGGGGAGGTTAGCGGCGTAATATATGTTGCGATTCCTTGCTCATCTCATTCTCTATTATTTAGTGAGTCCGGCCGGGGCCTTTATTGCTTATATTACATTACATTCTTCTGCAGAGATTTATCTCTGTTGGGAGGGAGAGAGGCGCGGGAGTGCGCACACAGGTATGGGTATACACGCACACACACACACACACACACACACCATTTCGCTCGGAATACGCCGATCAATCAAAACATCCAGCGGCTATCACTCGCCATCAAGTGCTTTGGGGATGGAAGGGGGGGGGAGCGGAGGGAAGGGGGGCGGTGGTGACCAAAGAAATCATGAAAAATGTTCCTCAAGTCCCCAGTAAATCAACTGTACAAATCAGTCACTGGGCAGAGGGTTGCCTCACACCAAGAAGATCCCGGCTTCTAATCCCAGCCAGGGGCCTTTCTGTGCGGAACTTGCAACGTGGGTTTCCTCCAGGTACACCGCTTTCCTCCCACAGCACCAAAGACATGCAGGGCCGGCTAATTGGACAGAGTCTAAATTTCCCGTAGGTATGAGTGTGTGAGGGAATGGTGTGTGGGCTGTGCGATGGATTAGCCACCCGTCCGGGGTGTATTCCTGCCTCTCACCCAGTGCATGCCGGGATATGCTCTTGCCTCTCCCATGACCCTGACCAGGAAAAAGCAGTTTAGAAAATGGACGGATGGATGGATGGATGGATGGATGGATGGATGGATGGATGGATGGAAATGAGTCAGTATAACTGCGAAGGGATCATAAACAGTAGTGGGTCCTCAGTCCTGGGACCCCTCAGTGTGTACTCAGTTTCGTCCCAAACACAATTACAATCATGTTAAATAAATGCATTTAATTGACAGCTTCTTAAAATTCTGATATTGCGACTGTGGTAGGAACGAAAATCAGCATACACCAGGGATCCAAGGGCCGAGTTTGTGATACACAGTATAGATGTACACGCATAGTGTGTGTGACGTATGGATATTGCCTAGGTGCACACCCCAAAATTAAGTCCATGTTTCAGCAGGGCACATTTAGAGAGTACACAACATAACTAAGTCTCTGTGATTGACTTGCTATGTTTGGACACAAAGTAAACACCTGTACAGCAATGAAATCCACACCTTTCCTTCCTATAACCCCCACCCCTTTTCTTTCTTCTTCTTTTTTTTTTTACAAGAAACTGTGAGGGATTCTTCAGTACGTGAACTTAAAACAAAATATCTAAAATCCAAAGAAATGTAATTCCTGTAATCAATAGGCATTATGGCTAATCCCAGTGCTGACTGCAATTCGGGCATTCCATTTAAGCTCCTTGACATTTTGCCTTTTTTTTTCTTTTGGATTGGCAGAGAAGGAAACTGCACTCTCACGGAAGAAGATTCCCAGCATCTGTTGATTTGGCATTAGCTCTCCCAGTGCCCCGGGCTTCAGAGACAATTACGCTGGTGAGCTGTGCACTTCAGATTAATTCCCGCTGTTCCACTATCGCGGGAGCCGTTGATGAATGCGAATAATACCACCACTCGCAAAAGAGATTTAATTGGATTGCGCGGCACAATGGATCGGTAAAAATAATGTCGTTTTTGTTCCGAAGGACGCCTGTCCCCGGTAGACTTCTTTCACTGAATTTAAACACAGATGTAAACCAGACCTCGGCCAATCTCATCCAAGCCACCAACAATGCCAATACACCAGGCTGCTGCTGACGACTGCTTAATATTTAAATAAGTGTTGTACTTTAACAGAGCATTATCATAATGTAAAAGCATACGGTCAGCGAAAAATTAAATGGGTGTATAGTACTGCTGTATGGTGTGACCTGGAACTCTCCCGTGCTGATTTCTGTCTTTGCATTGGAAACGTGGCTTCTGCGTTACCTTTCCCTCTTCAGCATGGAGCGCGTGTCTGTCTGCTTGACAATGCGAGCTGACTATCAATCATTTTCTCACGCTGTGCGCGGAGTCCGTGTCAGTAATAAGGACACAGCCCCACAATGCACTCTGGCATTGAGACAAATGGCTGCTCCCAGCACGGCTGCCCATCCGGAGTCACTGGGTCATGTAGCGCGTCGCCGGCGGGTCAGGAAAACATGATGAAACCAGACAGTCCCTATTGTTCAGCCAGTCAGTTCATTTGCCCGGGCTATGACGGGGAGGCTGTGTTTTTTTTAGCAACACAGGGGGAGAAAATACGAAAGAGATGAGGTTTTATTTGGTCTCACTGCGCTAGAGGTAGACGCTACAGCATTTTTCCGTTACACTAAATCGAATTGGAATCTAGGCTACTCTAATGCACCCAACAAACGAATTAGTCTGGCGCATCATATGTCCGTTTAACTTGTTTTCCATCAGCGTTGTCGTAACAACTTCCCGATGCGCATCACGCTGTGGCGATATAATTCTTTAATGGGAAAAGAGCTACGGTTGCATTGGCGCGTGTCGGCTTCCCGGTACTTCCCAGGTACCCTTTTCGGAATGCGCAACCGGTTCCTGGCATTGTTTCTGCAACGTATGCGAAACCTGCTTTAAGTGCAGGTTCCGGTAGATGTCTGCCGGCGCCCCCACAATGCTTTTACTCTCTCCTTAATCCATTGCCATCTATTAAAGTTGTGCTGGGGGATGTCAACAACAGCACCTGCCCCTTGACATCTCTTTAGCGAACTACTCCCGACAAAGATCGCCTCCCACTGCCGGGGAGAGCGGGGTTAGCGCCGGCGAGTTCAACCGAGAACCGAGAAGTCAGCCTGGTCGTGCAGCTTGTCTAGCGAGGAATGGGGCTGTTAAAATATAGATGTACGTTAGAAGTAAAAGGTGTACTTTAAAAAAAGCACAAAAACAAAAGGTAATACTCTCAGTATCTGATGTCTTCAGTTACGCTGACAGCAGGTGTAAGTGTTATTTTTCCACGCTGAGCCACAGACTACCGCAGCTGCTTGTTCTGAGCAGTGATAGATGCCTGTCTCTCCACAAGATCGCCTGCACTCAGCCTGCTGTTTGGCTCACCGACTCCCAAGCCTCCAAGGGTCACCTGCAGTGCACTTTGCTGGAGCTCAAACCTCGAAGTCCACCCCGATTTAAACCCTCTAGGCCACAGAGCTGAAGAACAAGTGGAACGACTAATCCTTATTCCACCTGCTTTGGATAGCTGTTCCTGGTTGTAGTGCAATTTCTGTGGTCTGCAGGGTTGAACCTGAGGTTTAAACTCCATCTAAGCACACTGCAATTGACCCCAAGAGTTTTTGTGCACTTTCCTGTCTCCTGTAGGTGGCTGTTGTCAAAATCTCATGCCGGCTTCTCAGCTTTTGACAGCAATGTTAACTGTGCAGCTGTGAGTCTGATCTTGTTTTAAAAAACAAATACAGCAACCATGCCTGGCTTGTTGATGTGTCAGTATATAGCTTCAGTAGCGAAGTGGAACAAACATTGCCAAATATTATTCCATGGTAATAAAATTTTAATTTTTAGCTTAGCATGAGTGGGAGACAGCACTTTAGCTGATTCACTGCATGGATTGATGACTTATAAATATTAATAGCAAATAAACAAATGTGATCTGACTTTC
This sequence comes from Anguilla pacifica, assembly GCA_039654925.1. Classification (NCBI taxonomy): domain Eukaryota; kingdom Metazoa; phylum Chordata; class Actinopteri; order Anguilliformes; family Anguillidae; genus Anguilla; species Anguilla pacifica. The sequence goes on from CM077288.1 coordinate 65,435,165, forward strand.
TGTCCTAAACAGAGCTATTAATTCTGGTAGGTGCAAGGTTTGTTGCATTTGTACCAGGTGTAACTAGCTTAAAAAATGATTAAATATGAACTAGGTGTCGCACAGCAGTTATAAATTGAAGCAAGCAAGTTTCCATCTGCTGCACATAGGAAATTGTGATGTGAAAATAGTTCAGATTTGCAAGAAGGGGAGATGCTGCTTCACAGCATAAATTTAGCTGAACAGGCCTTTGTTTGTCAGAATGATGGCTGATTCCCCATGGAAATCTGAACACATCAGTAGCCTGCAACTTCCTTGTCAATCAAGAACTGGAGATTCATTGAAACTAATCATTATTTTCAGTCGTGCACTGAAGTTTAGAATGCGTTTTTGTTGCAGTAAACTGAAATTCTTTTTAATGGATTTTTGTATGGATAGAAATATGCTTGCCTTCAGGGGCTGCCAGGGGCACGTTATGAAGGAAATCCTGGCCATGCCAGTGTTACTGGTGTCCCCACAGGGTGGCCCATGATTGGCTGTATGGTTGCCATGGGGTGGAGGGTATCAGCTGACAGCGGTTTTACCCTGTGACATCACAAAAGTGATTTGGGAATTCCAAATTGGGGGACAAAGGAGGAAGAATAAGAATGTCAGTATTATTTATCCTTGTTATTACTAAATGCAAAATAACTAAAAATCAGTTGAAGTTACATTTCTTAAATGAGTACTGACACCAATCACTATATTTTTGATTGGGTTGGAATGGGGGTTATGGGGTTCTGATTCTTTATCCGGTTCACTTCCTCGAAAATTCCAATCTATAATATTTTATTACAAATCCATTAGCTTTGGCTGCCAGTAGCGTCTCGTTGACAAGACACCATTTGCCAGGCCAATAACTTAAAACGTGGCGCTGTCGACAGGCTGTGTATGGGAGGAAATCGACCAACCCATAAGTGATTGTTATCATTACGGCTAAGGTTACTATATCTTCAACTCGAAATTGATTTTATTCTGATTTAACTCAAAACTATGCACGTGCATATGCAATCCAGAGACAGCGAAGAGAGAAAGACAAATAGTCTTTAGTTGAGTTACTTTTTTCTGGTTCTTTCGGTCTTTCCCATGTTATCTTAAGCTTGTAATTCAACAGCTACTTCTAGGGTGCAGTTATCCAAAACAACTGGCGCGTCACAGTTTTATATAGTTGTGGGAAATAAACGCATGAAGTTCCGTATAGCTCGGGTTTTCTGCGAGGATACGAAACTATATCTCTGTTTCCTCTCTCACATCGTTTCTCCATTTCTCTATTCCCACACGGAATTCTACTCTTAAAAAAGACAGGGGCGGTTGTTCCCATCGAGCGGTTTCGCATTAAGAACACAACGACAGCATTACCGGTTGCATCGTACGGATGGATAAGCGAGGCGGGGGTGCTCTGCTCGAAGTCCGATTCTTCTGAACGGGGAATAGGATTCTTGGCACATCCGAACTACTGAAGCGTGAAATACATTTCAGCTTACGATTGTGGCCGCGTTAAAGGGACAAAAGCGAGCACACAGCAAAGCATTCAACGATAATATTGGCCAGCCCACTCAACGGTAAAAATAGCATTGTAGCCAACAAAACAGTTACAGAATGGCCAAAAAACAAACAGTTCCGTCTGCATAATTATAATTCGAAGACACTGCTTTCAAGGTGCTTTTCAAATGCTGAAACCTTTACCTTGAATCATGTGAGATAACGCCACGATTTGAGGATGCCAAAGAATCTCTCTGTAAAATATAATGCCATAATCCACTTGCCCGTATCGGTGTCACTCAAGGATTAGAGTGGTCCGAAAAACAACACAACAGCTGAGAACTATGGAAGGTAAATTAAAGGTCTAAAGCCTTGGCAACGTTCTCAAAACTCCGCCACGACGATAAAAACGAGCGCTTCGCTGTAAACACTGTTTTGCTGTGTTAATTTATTTTCAGCAAGAACAAAACTTGACGAAGCATAACCTGCCACGGCTGCAAACTTTAATTGTTTTTCAGGTCTTCCTGGTAAGCACTTAAGCTTAAATCCTGAAATATACTGAAAATGCTGTTTAAAAGAAAGGATTTGACGTTGTTATACACCAACTACAGTACAGGCCTGTTCAAAATGGGGACACAACAAAATCAAAACTAGCATTTGGTCCTGAATCAAGATGCCTAAATGATCCACATGGTGTCAAAGCGAAGTGTTTGCGACGAGATGTTATGTTATTTCGAACGCTACTTTATATCGACTCCACTTCGTACAGAATATTCATTACCTCAGAGCACCCCCCCCCCCCCCCCCACACCCTTTCTATAAGAAAATTAATTATTATAAAAGGTTTTAATATTACCTGTAAATCCAGTCACGCCTATTCCAACGAAATGTTATACAAAGCAAGATCGTGACACAAGAACAGTTTGAAATACAGTGGTATCCCCAGAAGTAATCCACAAAATCAAATCCACATTTTTTGTGAAAAGTCCTCGAGACAAGTTGTAGTCGACGTATCGGGGGAAGGAGAAACGCGAAGGTCAGTCTATAAGCCTTATTTCGAGACGGAATTCAGGTTCAGATTTCAGCACCAGTAGTTAAATGGACAGCTCTGGTTGAGACGAGTCTCACCTCTCTGGGGTCTCCGCCGCCACTGAGATGTAAGCTGCCAGCACACAACCCCTCACCAACTGGCCGCGTCCCGAGAGGATTTGCATGCAATCACAGTACCAACCAATCACCGGCACGGCTGCGAGTAACAGAGTCGTAACAGTCTGTTATGTGAGTCACATTTTTCAAGCTCTTTTGCTAGTTATTGAACAGGACTCAGTTAACTTGATTGGGAAAACGGGGTTCATTAAATTCTGTGTATTAGTTTGTTTCGCTTTTTCTTTTTTCTTTTTTTTTTGCAATGCCGATTATGAGAATATCCAATGTGAAGTTGGAGTTTGCAAAAGCGCAGTAACACAACCAATACACGACACTACACTACTGGCGCGCGCGCGCGCGCGCGCACACACGCGCACACACACACACACACACACACACCGAGTACACAAATTGGTACTGCCAATACAGCTTTGATAGATTAAAAATACAATAATACAAATGTACTGCCAACAATTTGAACTACACAATTGAGCATGCTATTTTCAGGGTTGACATTGACTCCGTACTTTAATGTGGATTTGACACCAAGATAAAACAAAAACTGTCAATCTATTCCTCAATAGGACTTATGCTGAAATCTGAAATATTTTGTGGAAAACAGCACCCTCTAGAAAAGATTAATTCATAAATAATTCACAGCTAGACCATTTTATTTTAAATACTTTAAACATAGTAAATTCTTACAAGTTGTGTGTTCATCATTTATGGTTAATTAAATGCTTAATTTCTCATGAAGACATAATCGAAAACAATTTCCTTATAACTGCTAAGGACATAAGTCGCATACATTGATGATGCCTTGTACATAAACACAATCCCGTAGACTGGACTACCTATCTGCTACAAATCAGTGCATTGTAAAATATGTGAATGACAATGGAGGAATATGCTATGCATTATACTGACACATGACATAAATCACATGTAAAATAATATAGATATATGAAACGGTGTATGGATTACAAAAATAACTTATTTTTTGCTTACTCCCAAACAGAGCATTTTCTGTATGAAGGAGAACTCTGAGGCTTATGTATCGGGCTCCAGATTCTGAGCGCAGACGGCGAGTGATTTGCGATGCGAGGGGATGTCCACGGATCGTGGCGTGTGAGCGAGTCATTACTGGTACCTGATGTTTGGGAGAGCGCTCGGGAGCACGTCCTCCAGGCCCCCCCCCCCCCCCCCCCCGCCCCCGCCCCCCAGCGGTGGTCCGGCTGTGTGACACTGTCACTTCGGGGGTCAGGCTTGCGTCCAGATAGCACTGACGGGAGAAGAAAGACTTTTTAGCCCGGACCTCTTACAGCGAGGCTTAAAAAAAAAAGAAATAAAAAAGCCCAGGCTGAGTCCAGGTTAAAAAAAAAAAAACAATATCACTCCAAAATGACCGGCTTTATTTTCTTCAATTTGAGGAGGCTGGGCGTGCTGTCAGAGACATATTTGAAATACTTTGACTGTTTGGTTGCTGGTGACATTTGAAAACACTTTCATCAGACCGGTGAGAGCTTTCAGAAAAACGTTACCAATATGCCTGATCTCATGATAGAACAATCATATTGTCCTTAATTTTGCTGTAAATTGATAGGTTTTTTTTTTTCAAATCTCAGTAATCTATAGGATTTTTACTGGTGTCAAAATGGTTGAGGTATTTATTACAAGTATTTGATCCAAATCTGTTGCTCGAGCCAGTCTAAGGCTACCAGATGTCATGATACTGGGTGGGTGGGTGCATGTGTATCTTAGTTTGACTTAACTAAGATACACACGCATAAGTTAGGTCAGAGTGATGTTCACTGTGTGAACTGGACTTAATGTGATCATGGCTATGAATAACAGTTACATAATAAGTATTGTACCTTATCGGACCTGTGTTTTGTAATTGTTCCAATGACCTTTGGTAAAGCACTTATTGTACAGTACGTCACTTTGGATAAAAGCATCTGCCAAATAAATGTAATGTAACGTAACATGAATACACAGGAGAATACACAGGATTATGTACGTATGTGACATTTATGTCCAGTCCAAGGTCACCTTGCGTGATCTAATCAAATCTGTCCCTTTTTCACTCCTAAGGGGCAAGTTGGTCCCTCTGTTTCCTCTAAACATTTTACATGCAATCAAAATGAAGCCCCCCCTTCCCCAACTGTAAACTGTTCCTCCCCCTCTCCTTCACTATAGACTGCCCCCCCCCCCCCCCCAGCACTGTAGACTGCCCCCTCCACCCCCCCCCCCCCCCCCAGGCGTACCCTTTTATAATTCCTCCCATGCACAATCTCTTCATCTAAAATGAATCATTTCTGAATTGTTTTCTCTGCGTGCCTCTTCCTCCTGCTCACACCCTTTATTGGGCTCCCCCTATCTCCCCTTCCCACAGATTCTCTCTCTTTCTCTCCATCTCACGCTATCCCTTTCTCTTTCTCTCCATCTCACGCTATCCCTTTCTCTTTCTCTCCCTCACACACAGGTGCCCACCCACACACACACACACACACATACACATGCATGCACACAGGCGTGCACACACACACACACAAGCACCAACCCACCCGCACACACGTACCCACCTACCCACATGCACGCACACACACATACACACACGCACACCAACCCACCCACACACACGTACCCACCCACCCACCCACCTGCACACACACACCAACCCACCCACACACACATACCCACCCACCCACCCACATGCACACACACACACACACACACACACACACCCACATGCACGCACACACACATACACACACGCACACCAACCCACCTGCATACACGTACCCACCCACCCACATGCATGCACACAGGCGCGCACACACACACACACACACACACACCCACTTGCACGCACACACACACACACACACGTACCCACCCACCCACATGCACAAACACACACACCAACCCACCTGCACACACGTACCCGCCCACCCACATGCACGCACACACACACACACACACTCCCTCCCTCTCTCTCAGCAGCCATGGGGATATCCTTCAGCTTACCCTTACCTTCCGCTGAGCTTTTATTTCCCCAAAAGAAAGTCTTACTGTACACCTTACTGACTTACTGAAACACACACACACACACACACACACACGCATGCATTTTTAGACTCCTCTGAACAATTCCACACCCGCAACCGGTCCCCAGTCTTGTTTTGTTTATTGGTGTTTGCACAGAGCCGTGACAAATCTGTTCGCTTTCACAGACCTGCGATTCCCACTCCCACACGTCCCTTCTCTCCTCCGCCTGTTTACGCTCTCTCTCTCTCTCTCTCTCTCTCTACTAACACTCCCCCTTTATATTCTACCTGACAGTTCTGCTCTCCCTGTGCACGGTGCTAAGCTCCATCTCTGCTCATTCCCCTCTTCCTTTTGCCTTTGAAGAGAAGGCTTCTAAGAATTCTGAAGAAAGAAAGCATTCCAAAGTCGGTGTTCTAGAACTCTCGCTTGCCAGCAGTGATTGTTGCATCAGTGTTAGAATGTTCAGCGGCAGCACTGTGGTGCAGCGGGCAGCACTGTTGCCTCACAGCAAGAAGGTCCTTGGTTTCGAAATCCCCTTTCTGTGTGGAGTTTCCACGTTTCTCCCCTGCATGGGCTTCTTGGTATGAGCGTGTGAGTGAATGGTGTGTGTGCGCCCTGTGATGGACTGGCGAACAGTCCAGGATCTATTTTATAGTTTCTTGCCTCTCGCCCAATGCATGCTGGGATAGGCATCAGTACCTCCTGTGACCCTGACCAGGAATAAGTGGGTATAGATAACGAATTGATGGGAACCAACCTTAAACTTAACTTTAAAATGGCTAAACTCATTAGATCTACGCAACCCCAAATTTGCCAGCATTCAGTATTCAACATCAGTGCTGTCGCTGAGTCAAAAAGCACTCTTTTTTGGAGTTGACTTCACACCGAGTGTCTCACCAAGCTGCATGCCTAGTGTTCAGTAGCTGCCCCCCTCCCCCCCTCCCTCCCCCTCCACAATGCAAGGGATGTCTTTTGATGATCAGAAGAGAGTGTTCAAGACCAAGAGGTCTCTTCAGTGGATCCCTGCTCTCATGTCTGGCTTATGTAGGTCAGTCACTACTGACTGCTACTGATGTGGCCAGCTGCTTACCAGTCCTCATTAATATGAGTCCCTTCAGGCCCTTACGCTGACACATGACAGGCTGTGCTGCTGCCTGCTTGTTCCGACAGGATTGCCTTTGATTAGTGCATGAAAGGGCACGGATGCACCTGTTAAATCCACTTACCTGCACCAAGAAGTTTGCTCGTTTTTTTTCTCAATTAAGTTCGCAGAACAGCCAGAAAGTACAGTCAACAACCCTACGTTTTTGGGGCAAAACCACAGCTAGATAGACTTTATGTTTTGTTTTTTTGGTTGTTGCAGAAATAGCAATGCCAAAAAAACGCATGTATAAAACACAGGGGACAAAAATAAAGATGGTGGATGACCCACTCAAAGATGCACGCACGCAACGCAGCATACGTGCAGGGAGAAACACATTCGTGCCGTCGCGTTTAGGCCTTCTGTACATTGTTTTCCCCGTACAGGTATTTTTTCGCCCAACCTGAAAGAGCGACGAGTATCGGCGGGAAACGGTTCGACGGAACGGCGTGCCGTGATTGCGTAGATTGGCCTTGCGATGGCGAAACAGTGCTATTCGTGTGCGTTTCAGACACTCAGGCATTCAGAACAGGATCCTGCTTTGGAATGTCGGAATAGCACATCCCGAGGGCTTGAATGGTTCTCGTGGCAACAATTGGCCACGTCCCGTGTGAGACCAAGGGGGGCTGGGGTGTGCAGGGTCATGCAGCGCTGTGATTGGCCGGAGGTGTGACAAGAATTTGGGCAAAAAAAAACAAAAAAAAAAAAAAAAAAAAAACCTTCCCTTGTCCCGCCAGGGATATGGTGGGTTTAAGTCAGCCGGGGGCGAGTCCGTTGCATCATTTCCTCCCAGACACCCCACTGGCAGCTACTGGTCCCCTGGAGGGGGTGAATGCAGAGCAGCTTAAAAATACTCATTCTGTGGGTACGGGCGGCAATGTGCAGAGAGGAGAGGACAACAAACTGCCAATTTTAAAGAGAGGGAAAGGAATGGGGGGAGGGTGGATGAAAGAAGGATAAATGCCAGGTTTTTATATTAGTTTGGCAGAGAGGGGTAAATTGACATGACTACATGTAAGAACTTGTAGTCTCCCCCTCTATAGCCGGGTTCCTCTTGGCTTTGCTTCCCTTTTTCTCTAGCCACCATTTGAGTGTTTTTTTTTCTTCTTCCCACTAGGAGTTTTTATTTACTTTTTACTTCAACTGCTCGCTTCTTGGGGGGTTCCAGCTTGGCTATCAGTACCACTGTAGCACATATCTGTAGAAAGCACCACACAAATAAAGCTGAATTGAAAGTTGAATTGCAAGTCCTTGACTACATTATTTTCTCTGTGGTGAGTGTGGATACACTGTATCCTGAAGTATTGATTTTCCTTTTCCTGGAGACCAGTGGAGCCTGACGTGAGTGTTACACCACCGGATAACTCATTTGCAGTTGAAGCCAGTTTCAAGCCGGTTAAAATAAAGAGGACAGTGCCTGGAATGTCAGATGGGAAAATAGTGCATGGCTAGGTGGTGGGGGTGGGGGTGGGAAAAGGGGGGGTGGAGGGTAAGGGGCACATGGTGTTGTGCTTTTTTTTTTTTTTTTTTTACTGAAATGCAGGCGTGGCTCTTAAATATGGCCAGCTTTTGTTGTTTTTCTAATAGGCTATAGTGTGAAAATCCAATTCCCCTCACAGGGAAGGAGCCAGAAAGCTATTAGATTGCAAACGCTGTTTAGAACGTCAGCTTCCACCACACAATTGTGATGTCACGATTCCATCACAATTGGATAGATGCTTCCCTCTCGGCACTGGAAGGTATGTGACTACAATTCCCATGAGCAAGCAAGCATTTCTTGAACTGTGAAACATGAAGACCTCGTTGAATATCTATCAATGAACTGTAGTTCAGTGGTATCTATCAAGGTGTAAGACCTCAGACACTGGTCTCTGTGGGACAGATGGAAACTATGCAGACAAAATAAAATTACATTTATTTTTTATGTATGCCAAACTGTTTTATGTAAATGTTTTTTAAACATATTTTTTTTGAAAGGAACTCAATAAAGGATAAAAAATTTGGATGTTGACTACAATATTATCTTTTCATGTTTTTGTAGTATCTTTGTGAAATGGTTTCTAAGGATTCCGTGTAGAATAGACACATTTTAATGGGATGTTGTAACTGTTTGTAATCACTACGGGAAAAAAGCATTTAAGGAAAAAAAGTAATTGAGGAAAAATGGTGAACTTGCTGTTTGATGAAAACACTGAGGACTTACAGTGACCTCTGCTGGCCTTTTGAAAAATAACAGAAAACTACAACACAGGACTGACTTACCAGCTCATTGGAACAGTGGAAGGTATTAGTAATCATCATGTTTTTTATTTTTATTTTTTATTCTACATATTTTGCGTATTTTGTTTATCTGGATTTTTTTTAACTTAAAAATTACAACAACAAAAAAACCAAAACAAACAAAACAAACAAAAAAAACAGGAAGGCACTGCATACGAGACTAATCTGTACCCACTTAGTATGTGAAAAACATATACCAGATCAATGATACTAGAGAAGGGCTCCCAAAGCCTGTTTCTGGAGATCTACTGTCCTGTAGGTTTTCACTCCAACCCTAACAAAGCACACCTCACTCAACAGCTAGAGATCTCATTGAGCTGCAAATTAGTAGAATCAGGTGTGCCAAATTATGGCAGAAAAGAATACCAATAGGACAGTAGATCTCCAGGGACAGGGTTGGGCAGCCCTGTACTAGAATGCCAAATGCATATGTCTGTCAGTCAAGATACAGTATATAATGGCTGTTGTGCCAGTCACTATACATAAATAAGGTGTAGATCTGTCTTTTCATTTTTCAGTAACCCATTTTGTGAATATAATCCCCACTACTGTGAAGAAAGGAATTTCAAATATAACAAGTTCATACACTCATCACTCCCGCAGCATTTTGAATATTAAATCATTTCAGCTCGTTGACAATTTCCTGCTATTTGATGTTATAAATAGCTGCACAGAGGATGGATCACCCATGAGAATCGCAAGTGAATACCGACCATGTGATCTGGAAATGTACCAGCAGAGGTCACTACAGTATTGGCTCTCATAGAAACTGTGAGTTTTACCCGTCTACATTCAGTTGCATCTCAAGATGACCATCATCTCTCTTTTTTTGGGGGGGGGGGTATGGGGGAGTTAGGGGTAAGGGCTTTTCCCGAAGTGAGGAATGGGGACATCTTTAATTTACACATGCCACCCATAAAAGGCACATCACAGATGGGTGTTTGTGTTCAAAAACAGCAGTTCTTCTCATTCCAGAGATTGACACTTCACCAAAAACACAACAACAACAATGGCAGCAACAGAAACAATAGCAACAACAACAGCAACAGTAACAATGGTAGCAACTACAACAATAGGGGAAAAAAATACCAGCAACAGCAACAACACCAGCAACAGCAGTGACAGCAAAAGCAACAACACCAACAACACCAACAACACCAGCAACACTAGCAACACTAGCAACAGCAGCAACAGCAACACCAACAACACCAACAACACCAACAGCAACAGTAAAAATACCAGCAACACCAATAAAAACATCAACAGCAGAAAAAATCATTTAAATTAAATTAAATCAATTGCACTTATCCTTAGTGCCTGTTATCTTCTGAGCTCAAAGGGTTTCACTGCACAGAAAAGAAAACTCACCTCCACTTCCAACGCCAGACAATGCATGGTACTCTGTAATTCCCTGTATCTGTAGAAGTGCATTTATGAGCTGACTTTAACAGGTGCAGGTGTGCGTTTTCAGAGACCGCAGGTGGAGAAGCAGCGCTGTTAAACACCGTGTGGGGCACGGTGGAGCTTCTCCGGCGGTCTGGAAAAAAAACAACACTTATTAAAGCATTGAAGTGACTCTAATTGCCGATTTTTCCTCAAAGGAGCAGTTCTACACGCATCGCAGACAAACAAATTATTGTCAAAGCGCACACGAGTGATGCTAATTACGCGCAATCTCATTCAGGGGCAAATGAACGATTTCCGAGCCAGAATCAAGTAAGGCAGCAATAATCGATAATGACGAAACACCCAGCCACTTAGCATGGTTCTTCGGTCTTCAGTCTCTCCCTGTATGGTTAGTGTGACAGCTGTGGACAGTGTGAAGGGCAATAAATATAACCAGTCTTTCTATGCAGTATTCTGAGGCAAGTTACTCTGCTGGCATATAGTGGGAGCCTGGGCATTAGTTGGTTTCTGATACTATTGGAATACATCAGGGGTTGGGTTAGCATACCGCTGGTGATTAAGCAGAAGCCGGCATCAGTTTACAGTCATCCTACAGCCGAATGACCTCGAGCCAACATCTTACAGTCTGTGTAAACATGACTGACTCTGAGCTAACAGCCTACAGCCTTCATGCACCCGAATGGCCTTGAGCCAACATCTTACTGTCCATCTAAACTTCACTGACTTTGAGCCAAAAGCCTACAGGCTTCATGTACCCGAATGACCTTGAGCCAACATCTTACAGTTCATCTAAACTTCATTGACTTTGAGCCAAAAGCCTACAGGCTTCATGCACCCAAATGACCTATGACCTTGAGCCAACATCTTACTGTCCATCTAAACTTTGTTGACTTTGAGCCAACAACCTACAGTTTGTCTAACCCTGAATGGCAACCCAATCCTTCCGCCCAGCCTGCACCTGAAGGACTTCAAGCAGCGCTTTACAGTTTCCCTACACCTGAAAGTAGCCAGTGAGGGTGGCTTGCCCTGCTCTTAGGAAAAATAAACAGAAGCTTTTGTGATATGGTGCAGAACTTAACCCTCAGTTTGCTTTCAGGTAGCATGCCTGTTTTCTTTGTGTCCCAGTGCACCCACTAAACCATTAAAAGGTTTTTAAATGATCAGAAGGACTCCTTACCCCCTAGTGAGTTTAATAAGGAAGGACATGGGACCAGATGATTGGCTCAGGGGAGAGTAATGTGCATTTGAATGTACTGTATGGAAATAGTGTATGCCGATCACATGAGCCAGCTCAAATCATCACACTAGCACTGGGAGAATGTTTTTTTTTTTTTTCAGGCTTATAATTATGAATTTTAAGACATTTTTTCTTCTATCTCTGGGATAGCTAAATTGCTACGGGACTAGACAAAATATTTTGTTGCGTCTCAAATTTGTTAAATTCCCATGGGAAACAGATTTTTTCCGAGTGTGAATGGGTGTTTTTTTATTATTTTTTTTTACTCACTGGGCATATAAATAGAATTATGGCCAAATAAGCCGTTTAATTCATACAGCGAGTGCGGAGCACGTACTGTAACTGCTCGCTCGAGAGAGTTGGGAATTTGGCCCGCGGGGACGTGGAACCAACGGCATTTGTGCGCATTCATACATTTCATTGTTAACACTGATTCAGCTGGGCGTTCGCGAGCCGTTATCATGTGACCGAGCGCAGCAGAGCGGCCATGGCTATCACCGGCGGAAACGCCGGTGATAGCCATGCAAAACAAAACCGCTGATTTACATTAGCGCATCCCAGGGAAACGGGGATAACCGAGGACCGGCTTTTCCCTGCGCAACTTTCTTATCGGTCGCCAGCCAACAAAAAAGCGAATTTAAATTCATGAGAATTTTTTTTTTTGTAAGGCGAGGCCTTCGTATAACTGTGGCCCAGGCCAAACAGATTTTCATTACATTTTATCTGCTTTTATTTTAGGTGATTATTTAGCAGACACTCTCATTCAAGGTGACTTACGGTTATTATTTACACATTATCCAGTCCGCGGGTTAGTTACTGAGTTTATTAAAGCTAAGTGTCTTTCCCAAGGGCCTGGAACATGGTTACATCCTGGTCCCTACAACCAGTATCACACTGCTGTCAATAACTACACTACGCTGCCTGTCAGCACAGGCTATTACTGTGGCCTGATTTGCATAGGTGGCTGCTAAAAGTGGTTCTTATGTAGCATTTATAATACCTTTATCCACACGACATAATGCATTATAACACTATTATAGGCATACATGAAACATTGTAACCATCTTATAACTTAATGGTTTTAATGTCATGTAACATATGATCTCATGTCATTAGTGTCATAACGCCTATCATTATGCAATTATTAACCTTATGTCAGTTGCCATAATTTGGTCATAATGTTTATGCATGCTTATTGTAAGGGCTATGCAATGTTTAAATGTAGTGAAGACATATGAAGCACTCAAGACTATAATAAGCCAACTTTTGTGTGGTTTTTGAAATATATTTCCCCCCAGTGTCACACTGAGGACAGATGTCCAACTGATGCATTATTTAAGTTTGGCAGAGCTTTGAAATGAATAATTCCTATTCGTTATAAAGAGTGATAAAGAATACGTAATCAGAACAGATTAGAATTGGCTAGGCAGAATAAGCCTAATGTAGCAATCCTCTCTTTGGACAAAGTCTCAGGATGTGTCACACAGATACACAGCTTTTACATCGCAAAATATCCAGCCATTCATCCATCCATCCATCCATTCATCCATCCGTCATCTACACCCGCTTATCCTGGTCAGGGTCTGGAGCCTGGAGCCTATCCCAACATGCATTTGGGTGAGAGGCCGCCAATCTATCGCGAGGGCACGCGAAATATCGCTAACCGCTAATTAAAAATGAGCACAGAAGGGCGACGCTGAAGGAGAAGCACAAACGAACATCAGACGGTGCCGGGAGTCCAGGGCGCAGCGTTAGCCCAAATAACCGCAGCGGGCCGTCCCACGAGAGGGGGAATAATTTTGCCTCATTGACAGGAGAGATTATGATCGGGCACCTGGGTCTCTCCGCTGTCATGATCTGTGTTGACGGCCTCTTAGCGCTGTTTACAAAACTGATGAAATAGCGTGTGCGGTTTTTCACGCTCGCCAGGCCGAGAAGCCCAATGGCTGCGCGCCGGGCCAAAAGGAGATGCCGGCCAAGACAAGCTGGACGGAGCGTCACGGTCGACTGGAGACTCTCCTCCCGAGCCAACGCGTGTTCAAAAGGGCCACTGCCACAGACTTGTTTATTTATTCCGTTTGATTTATTAATCTCTAAAAAGTTAATTAGCAAACGACAGGATGAGCGAGTGGACACAGCCAACGCAGTAAAATGTTCAGTGTTAAATCAGCTCAGATAGACCACCATCTCAGGCTCATACGAACTCTGTTCAACATGGAGAATTGTGTGAATGTGAATAAGCAGACCTTGCTTACCAATTGTAACCACTTTCATACATATACATATATTCAGTTATATATAAAGCAGGGGTTAATAAATGAATGAGTGAATGAGTGAGTGAGTGAATGAATGAATGAATGAATGAATGAATGAATGAATGAATTGTTGCATATATATATATTACTTTTCTGAACGCACACACAGTGCTTCACAGTGAGGAGTGGGAACTCACCTCACCGGCTGCCACCAATGTGAAGCACCCACCTGGGTGATGCACGGCAGCCATTTTGCACTGGAACGCTCACCACACATTGGCTAAGGTGGAGAGGGAGAGAACATTTTTTACATATTCAATTAAATCATGATAACGTTCATTGTGGCTGCAATCTGCAAGAGAGGCTGTCCAGACACTATGGCCCGGATTCACTCAGTATTTGTCATTAAGTTTGTAGTGCAATGAAATGCAAGTTATCGTTTCACAAACACAGTTCGACATGTAAATTTTTCTGATAATGGAACTTGGCAAACTGGAGAAAAAAAAGACACTTGCATTTACCGGCAAGTCTAAATGGTAGTACAAATATTGATTTAAAGCAGACCTAAAGTATATGAAAGAGATAGCAAAAGCCTCAGGTGTGGCTAAACAAGCAACAAGGGAACTTGAAGACATAAAACCACAATGAGAAGATCTGGAAGCTAAGCCAAGTTTCTCAAAAGCCAATAAGCTACGTGGGAACTATCTCTACATCAATTCACGGGCCACCACCTGGTGTTTGCAAGTCTGGCTAAAAAAGCAAAGGAAATTAATACAAAAATGTAAATAAAAAAAGAATAAAATAATTGCGACTGTTGTTTCATCAAACAAAAATAAAAGACTGACACACCCTGGTGAGAGCCATAACATGAAAAAGGTGCCTAAAACAAACCACAGGAATTTGGTCCATCCACCCATCCATCATCTAGCCTGCTTATCCTAGTCACAGTGCTGGAGCCTATCCCAGCATGCATTGGGTGAGAGGCAGTAATACACCGTGGACCGATTGCCAGTCCATCGCAGGGCACACGCAGGGTTTATAAATATACATTTTGGAGCAGGTTGCTTATTAATGTTGAAACGGTCTTTACACTTTGCACTTTTTGTTCCGAAGAAGATTGTGAATGCTACAGTTAGCTTAATGGTATCTCTATGGATCTATTATAGGGTGCTACACCTACACTAATTGGCAACAACTGCTGACACAGAATTTATATATTATGTTGGTTTTCCGTTTTTTCACCCCATGATAAAGGCCAAGACACACTGAAGCTTTTAAACTATTCACTGAAACCTGGTTTGAAATAAAGGACTGTTATTTTGCATTTTCCAAAGAGCAGTGACTATAGTCATTGGCTTTCTTCACCCCAGTTGGCTTTCTTCACCCCAGTTCACACGAACCAGGCCTTCCGAATTGGGGGGAAAAACTGGATCATTCATTCATGCTCGATGTAAGCTTAACTTCAGGGAAACCTAACTTGTTGCTCCATATATATGCTTTCTGCCAATGATACCCCTATTAAGGTAAGTCCTACTGAAAGCATATTCAGACTCAAGCCTTATTTGTTTCTGAAAGAGCAGAGACTTGATGGCTACATAAAATTACTAAGCTCTCTGAAGGAGCAGATCTGACAGGCCGGCAGAGTAATAGCGTAGCTTTCCGCTGTAGCTAGCACTTTCACAATCCTCGCTAAGGCAAATGACCTGTTCAGCATTTGTTTTCCTCGACGTTGCTCCTCGGGCAGAATGGAATACTTCTGGTTCAGCTGTCTGAACTGTGTTTGTGACCGCGTTTGTACCGCAACCCAGATACAGACTGCGAACAGGAGAGACAGCTGCTTAAGGTCCGTGGGACATTGTTAAAATACGATGGTTATTTGTTTTTACAAGAAGATATCACATTGTATAACATATGTTCCATTCCTTGGAGAACAGGTTTAAGTCTGTATTCTTTTGATGTTCTCCCCGGAGTGTCTTTCAAAACAGCGTTACCTTCCCCACCTGTGAATATGTTCACAAGACACAAATATAATGCAGGTAAAACATTTTGTTGGAAAACAATCATTTTCATGTTCTCCACTATTTGCATTTGTCTTATAAATATATCATTCCAATACAAACACTCCCAAAGTTGTGTTTTCCAAAGATTGTTTTCTTAAAGTGCTAAATATCTTTCATGACATGGTTTGCCTGCTGAACTATCATCTTACATTTTAATATTTATTTTACATTGTCACATTGCATTGCAACGTTCCCTGGGGGGAAGGTCGATCTTCCCTTCATTTAGGCAACAAAATTTCCAACTAAACACTACAGCACAACCTGTTTTGATTTTGTTTATAGTCATGTACAGCCGTACGTGTGTGAACGCCGCATAGCAATGTTCATAGCTTCCCCTGCTCACCCACGATGCACTGCGTTCGTTTCTTAATGAACTCACGGGGGAAAGAGCTCGACTTCTGAACATAAGGCAAAGAAGGCGATGGCGGGGACGTGAAGTTATTAAGACTTGACAATCGAGAAGCGTGGCTTGCTCTTTCACATCCCCGCAAACCCAATCATTTATTCAGAGGGAATAATAATAAAGGTATTTACTATTGAACGATTTTACACTCGCTCACTCTCTCACTCCCGCCTCCCAGGAAACTATCCGCCTTTTGTTTCATCGGGGGAAACCGCAGATGGCATTTCTGGTGGGAGGAGGAAGAGTTTGCTCGTTTATCACTGCCGCCCACAACCCAATCACCAGTCCTAAAGTCGAAGCACTATGGTCTGAATCAGTGACATTTCTGTCAATAAACCGTCAACAGAATGAATGAGTTGTTTTGCTGGATAGTTTGTGTGTGGAAAGTAAAAATGGAAGCGAAATGGAAAAGTAGGAGGGCTAAAGATGAAAGTAAACTGAAAGGCCGGCAAAACAAACACCTCTGAGCGCCAATGTCACCTGCTTTTTAAAATATTTAATACCGACCGGGCGGATTTGTGGAGGGTTATGAATTGGTTATTGAAGGACTCTCTTTAAAGTGTGAGTGTTGTTTTTGTTCCAAAGCAATCATTTTGTTCAAAGTCCTTGCGAACCGACTGTGGGGTTCGAGCAAAGCTGTGCTAGGCTCCACGCACACTACTTATCATCACCGCCATTTGGCAAAACATCAAAAAAAAACCAGGCTTAAGATCATAAAATAGCACCACACCAAATCTAAAGACAATCAATCATTTACGAAGGAAACACAAAGGAAGACTTAATATATAGCCCATCACTGTATACATCCAGGCCTGATATATAGTCACAGTACAGGCTTGTCCCAGCAAATCCAGGCTCGTTTAAATTTTTATGACCCCTGCACAGGACCGCGCCCGTTGTGCGGGACATCAGTACACCAACCCATCCATCTTCCCCAGTCAGAACACAGAGCCCGAGGAATGGAAACTATTCCCAAAGGCCTCGACGCAGCCAAGCTGGGTCTGTGAATCCATGGCCTTGCGAGGTTGGCAGCGCCTCAACGTTAGCACGTTAGCACGTTAGCATCCCAGTCAGCACAGCATCTGGTGCTGGTTTTTGTTTTTGCCTTAAGATCCGCAACCGATTCAGACCAAAGAAAGCAGGTGGCCTGAGTTAGCCAGGTAATCAACTGCTTTAACTGATCA
Source organism: Anguilla pacifica (assembly GCA_039654925.1). Classification (NCBI taxonomy): domain Eukaryota; kingdom Metazoa; phylum Chordata; class Actinopteri; order Anguilliformes; family Anguillidae; genus Anguilla; species Anguilla pacifica. Next base: position 65,452,829 of record CM077288.1, read on the forward strand.
GTTGCTGTGCTACTCAAGTGCTGAGTGACAACAAAAGCAAGCAGACCCTGGGGGGTATTTCATGAGGCAAGATTACTGAGTGAGTTGGATAACTGCACTGAGTAAAACGCGGAACCCTCCAAAATCTGGTACTTGGACTGCAGAAAAAAAAACTGGGCTTCACCCAGTGCAGATGTCCAACTAACTCAGTAATCCTGCGTAGTGAAATACTCCCCCCCCCGGGCCCCTCCAGGACCAGGACTGAGCCCTCCTCCCCCCTCCAGGAAGAGGACTGAAGACCACAGAGATAGGCTAATAAAGTACACAAAAAAATAAACTTTCTGTGAGTGTGTCCAAGAGTACTGAATGAATTTGCACCCTGGCAGGACTGGCAAATGTGCACAGCGGGGATCAGATTGCACAGTACAGTAACAGCATGGGGCGGTGTGGGAAGAACCACACTGATGACAAAGGAATGCAACGTTGTCTGTGTCCAAGCCCTTGCAAAAATTAGCCCTTGATTCATAAGACATGTCACCACAAAACTACACATTCACCTGCAGACACTGAACTGGGTCACGGCATCTGCGTTGAGTTGGCTGATCCTGTCCTCTGAGCTATTTGTTTTTAAGGAGGCTGCTGCTTAGGCTACCGTTCACTTGCTAATCAGAAGGGAAAGATTTCTCACATCCCTTATTTTCCTGCCAGCCTCGTGTCCTTTTGTCTTTGCCATTATTTATCGCATCTGGTATTTTTTTTAAAGCCGTCCCCCCAAAACCTTGTTCATCAGCCGCATTCCCACAAATCATAGCGGCAGCGGGCTCAACGACACCTCCAGGAGAGATACATTTCCTCAGTTCTTCGGGCGTTCCAGACGCGCTTTGGCGCAAACGACTTCTCTATTGACAGAACAAGGTTTGGTGTTTGAGGAATGTGCAGAGCCGTGCCTTTGAACAGGAACGTAAACATAATTGCGTGGGGCCGGCGCTCCCGTAAGATTCGAGAAATCCGGAGAGCCTAACTTTTATCTGAAGGATGCACCAATGCAGGTGACAGCCCGGGAACATTAATAAATCAGTCCGATCCCGCGTTCCCGAGAGGAAGCCAGCCCGCGGAGTGCGAAGGCAGACGTCCTCTGTTTGGACAGCGACCGCCGCCTTCCGCGAAGCATCGAGAACACCGGTCATATATATATATATTTTTTTTTTATAAAGAGCGAGCGAAGAACAGAAGCGGCGACAGTTACGCAATGACACACCAGCAGAACAAAACTGTCGCTCGACTGGCAAATGGCAAATTTGACCGCACAGTGTTAAATGTTTCCTTGGATTCAGAAAGGGACTGGGGTGGGGGGGAGGAGAAAAGCGGGGGGGGGGGGGGGCGCGTTGTAAGTGTTATAAAATGACTCATGGCCCTCCCGTGGAACGCGGCGTTGGAGTCTGCGTTCGGCGGTTTCTGGATGCCGTGTCTGCGTGTGTGGGTGCGTAACTGTAGCTCCTCAAGCCGCTAAAATGCTCGGAGTTCAACGAGAAACGGCGGCGAACGCACGGCCACCGAGCGTGACTCACGCTGCTCAGTTCCTGCTCTCCCACTCTGGAACAAAAACACTATAACCTCCAAAACTGCACAGCGAATGCTGGCATTCATAATTGAGCGACGAATGCATCGAGTGGGCACACGAGGCCGTCAAATTCAGATTTTTTTTTTAACACCTGACATATGTTATGTTTGTGTGAGCATCACAGTATATAAATGGTAATAACTTCAAAAAATCCCAAGCCACACACGTGCCCCAACTCCAAGAGAATAAGCAAGAAAGATTCAAAGTGTGGGGAATGTATGTGGTAATGGTCAAAAATGGGCTCTGGGCTGAAGCAGTCTTGATTAGTTTATTCTTCTTGGAAAACCATTGGTCAAACGCTGTTGAATATATTTTCACAGTAAAGTGAGCACTAAGTGTTCGTTAGATACCCACTAATTGGCCCATTAAGGATGATTCAGCTCTCCATTAGCAAACCTCAAAATGGTTTTACTGACATATACGCCATCCCCTGACAGCTCATGATATAAATGCTAACTTTGGGAGGCCAACTGACAAACTTTTGCACCAAAGGCCTGATTTTTATCGACTAGGCCCCTCCCCGGTTTAGTTTGTCAGAAGGCTGGGGGGAGGGCATCAGAACAGTCCAGGCTATGTTCAGGGCCTCAGAAAGAATAATATAACTTTATTAGGGCTTTCCATCAGTCAGGTTAAACAGTCCCCATGGCCTAAAATCTATGCAAATTAATGTAATAGCGGCCAAACAGTTCACGTGATTCAGTTGGTTTATGTTCGTGTATCTCAGCCTCATAAAACGGTGTTTGAACTATGATGCAAAATGGACCAATACTAAATATAGCCCTGGGGGGAAAAAAAAACTCTTTTGCCTATAAAACAAAATGGTAGTAAAGCAAGATGTTGGAAATGGCCAGTCCCAAAGCTTTAGAGCTCCGAAATGTCTGAAAATCTTTGCGGAATCAACTGAATTTGCGTTATGAAAGTTATGGACCAAAACGTAAGCTATGAGTTATAGCGCCACCATCTGGCCAATTCATGTGTGATACCTTCACGGAGCAGTGAAGAGAGGGGGGCATAGCAGCCCACCTGCCGAATACGGTTACTCCAGGACTTACGGTTTCAGAGCTACAGATACACAGAAAAAGAAAGAATAAATTCCAGCAAAATAAAAAAAGGGCCTTGTCTGAAATCATCTCACTCATCTGGATTTTCATGAAAAGAAAAACAAAAACAAAACCTGGACTCTCCACCCACAAGTGTGATTGACTTGTAGGGCATATTTAGCCTTGTGAACAGAGAGCGGACTTCACTTTCATTTAGGCTGTTTGTGCTTTCACTCGGTCATGTTCTACAGTGTAAAATGAATTACGAGCCACAGCTTTGGAGAGGTAGCCCTGTCAAAACCAGCCTTATCAAAATGATTTATGTAATACTGAGACAACAGCAAAGCACTGTGGGAATGTTTCACTGCACCAGTCTTACAGCTGACCAGAGTTCACATCAGCATATCACGTCAAAGACCAACAAACAGATATTTAGCATGACTGGTTTGGCAGACAGCACTGTCACGCCTGGGTCAAATACATATTTACTTAAATACTTGCCTTTGAGAATCCAATTTCAACACATCGCATGTATTTTCTTCAAATGTACTTGCCAAAATCACTTTCTTATTCAACATATTTAAAATGCTTTCTTGAGAATATAAAATTCATTATAAACATTTTATTTTCAAATTCTTGCATAAAATGAGACTGGTATTTTCAGAATACTTTGCAAGTACAATTTCAAATGTATTTGAAATACTCAGTGATTCAATGCTATGTCCACAAACAGGGTTCCAGGATCTCAGTGTTAAATGAGTTTTTGACAGCTTGGAAGAGGGTGTGACAGCCATTTTGTCTGTGCAGTGGGGGATGGGGCATGACGGGGGGGAGGGGGGGGGGGGGAGGGGGGTTCAATTTCGTGTTCAATTCTGTCCCCAGTCCCCAGTTTCATGGAAACATTACTCATTCATTAAGCACCCCGCGGGAAAAGTCCAATAATACCTCACCCCCCCCCCGCCCCCTCCATCCAGCCTCTCTCATTCAGTGACATTTCCGGCACATTCCGTGACATCAGCCTACCAGCCTCTGACACAGTCTGCGCTGCCAGGACACGCTGCAGTGCCGCCAGGCCACACATCCCACATCCATACAGCGCCGAGCCCAGGGAATAACGCTAACGTCATTAGCATGCGCTCCTTTATTTAGCTCATCCTTTCCGTTATTAGCATCGCTCCTTTATTTAGTGCATCGCTTCTGTTACTAGCATCGCTCCTTTATTTAGCGCATCGCTTCTGTTATTAGCATCGCTCCTTTATTTAGCGCATCCTTTCCATTATTAGCATCACTCCTTTATTTAGCGCATCGTTTCTGTTATTAGCATCTCTCCTTTATTTAGCTTATCCTTTCCTTTATTAGCATGTGCTCCTTTATTTAGCTCATCCTTTCCTTTTTTAGCATCTCTCCTTTATTTAGCTCATCCTTTCCTTTATTAGCATGTGCTCCTTTATTTAGTGCATCGCTTCTGTTATTAGCATCGCTCCTTTATTTAGCTCATCGTTCCTGTTATTAGCATCGCTCCTTTATTTAGCGCATCGTTTCTGTTATTAGCATCGCTCCTTTATTTAGCGCATCGCTTCTGTTATTAGCATCACTCCTTTATTTAGCGCATCGTTTCTGTTATTAGCATCGCTCCTTTATTTAGCGCATCGTTTCTGTTATTAGCATCGCTCCTTTATTTAGCGCATCGCTTCTGTTATTAGCATCGCTCCTTTATTTAGCGCATCGTTCCTGTTATTAGCATCTCTCCTTTATTTAGCGCATTGCTTCTGTTATTAGCATCGCTCCTTTATTTAGCGCATCGTTCCTGTTATTAGCATCGCTCCTTTATTTAGCGCATTGCTTCTGTTATTAGCATCGCTCCTTTATTTAGAGCCTCGTTTCTGTTATTAGCATCGCTCCTTTATTTAGCGCATCGCTCCTTTATTTAGCGCATCGTTCCTGTTATTAGCATCGCTCCTTTATTTAGCGCATCGTTTCTGTTATTAGCATCGCTCCTTTATTTAGCGCATCGTTTCTGTTATTAGCATCGCTCCTTTATTTAGCGCATCGTTTCTGTTATTAGCATCGCTCCTTTATTTAGCGCATCGTTTCTGTTATTAGCATCGCTCCTTTATTTAGCGCATCGTTTCTGTTATTAGCATCGCTCCTTTATTTAGCGCATCGTTTCTGTTATTAGCATCGCTCCTTTATTTAGCGCATCGTTTCTGTTATTAGCATCACTCCTTTATTTAGCGCATCGTTTCTGTTATTAGCATCGCTCCTTTATTTAGCGCATCGCTTCTGTTATTAGCATCGCTCCTTTATTTAGCGCCCATATTTACGCTCCTGCATTTACAGTGCAGAAACGGTCTCGGCTCCCGTTTTTTTTTTTTTTTTTTCTTTTTGCCCGTTTGTCGTTTTTCTCGTTTTCCCTTGCACCGGTATCGCAGCCATGGGAGACTTTGGGAGACGCTTTCTGTGCGATCAGAGTTTGCATGTTCTCCCCGTGTCCGCGTGAGTTCCCTCTGGGTACCCTGGGTTTCCTCCCACAGTCCAAAGACGTGCAGGTTAGGTTAACTGGAGAGTCTAGGTATGAGTGTGTGAGTGAATGGTGCGTGTGTGTGTGTGTTCTGCAATGGACTGGCGACCCATTCAGGGTTTGTATTCCTGCCTCTCACCCAATGAATGCTGGGATAGGCTCCAGCACCCCCCCCCCCCCCCCCCATGACTGTGACTAGGATAAGCAGGTCAGATGATGGATGGATGAATGGATGGACACACTGCTTTGGTTAGTGCCAGTATTTACGCTCCTGCATTTTACAGGCTCTCGTTTCTCTCCTGTTTGTCGTTTTTCTCGTTTCTCCCGGCGGCCCTCGTGTGCCGGTATCGAAGCGACGGGAGGCTTTGACGAGACGTACGCCGCGTGCGCCTCTGTTTAAAGGCAGGTCACGCAGTGCATTCTACAAATGGCATCTTTTTTTACACGGTTTTTGTGGAGTTGAAGGCAAAATTTAGCTGCGAATCTCAGAGGTCATATTCGCTTTTCCTTGAAGTCCCGTTTTTTAAAATGGCCCCAAAATCATAAAAACACAAGCGCACACACACACAAATGAGCATTCCTTTGACTCTCATAACTAAAATATTAATAACAGGAGGGGTTCTTTTTCCCCAATATTTGCTTTAGCAGCAAATACCTCCTGAGGTTATTATACACAAACTGCAACGGGCTAACACCAGTAAACAGAGATGTATCTGAATCCATTTTGGTACTTTAGCAGCACTGCTGCACTGGACTATAATAATGCAGAGTCTCATATAGCTCTGTCCAGGCCAGCAGGGTCTCCAGCCACTATAGCTTTCAATGAGCCTTGGCTGGCCATTATTTTGCCATCGTCCTGTTGCTAAGCCAACGTTCTCTTCCTGCAGCACATGCAGTTCCTCTTTAGGGGTTTGTTTTGTGTGTACGAAAATGGACCAGGCTAAAAACATACCAAAATACAGTATGTTCCTAAGATACACTATATGACCAAAAGTATCTAGACACCCCCCCCGCCCCCCTTGGTCTGGGGCTGTTTTTCATGGTTTGGGCAAGGCCCCTCAGTTGAGGCGAACATTGTCCTTGCCCCAGAAAATTCGCTTTTTGCCGAAGTGGGTGTGGCTTCACCCTTAGAACGACGCCCCAACAGGACCCCAAGCAGCCTCCTTCCGCACATTCAAAGCCGTCGTCTCCAAAGGCTCCGCCCATTTTGGCGGGCCCAATCGCAGGCAAGGCTCCATAGAGAGGGGGCCATTCTGCATAGCGTAGCGTAGCGTAGCATTGATCCGCCTGGCCCCGCTCACGGCTGATATTAACGGTATTTTTGGAGCAGTGGCGTTTCCAGTGGTGGTATTTCGGGGAGGCGGCGCACGGCGCAATCAGCGCCCGCTTGAGCGCTCTCCTCTTCGCCCCCCCCGCGCGCGTTTCCGCTCGGCGGAGCGAGCACGAGGCGAAATTTAAAGCCGTCCCAGGAGCTCCCCTTGAACGAGCCTGTCGTCGTGGCGACACGCGGCAGCCGGACCGGACCGACGGCCCCTCGGAACGAAGCCGCGAGGAATAAAAAAGAAAGGGCACACGGCGCCCGTTAAAAAATAAAAAAGGGGGGGGGGGGGACAGGGAGGACGACGGGTTGCCAGGTCTGCACAGAAAGTGCAGCGGATCCCCCGGAGCGGTTGTCCAGGGGAGAGAGAGCGATTGGCTTACCGCGTGTCTGTTTCTCTCCGCGTTTCAGACGGAATCGATGATGGCAGCAGTGCAGCGCCGTGTGATTGGGGAGCCGTGCCCCGTAACTCAGAGGTTGCAGGTTCAATTAGTGGCTGACTACTGTCATCCCGCTGGGCGCGCCGCTTGTCCCGAATTATCTCAGTAAATATCCGGCCCGATAAACGGCGCGTCCCTAAAAGACTACGCCCCTCTCAGCTGGCCTCTCTCCCAGGCAGGCTGACTGCTGTTATCAGCTGGAACAGCAGACAGGCGCCTGGGCCTGTGTGTGTGTGTGTGTGTGTGCGTGTGTATGTGTGTGTGTGTGCGTGCGTGCGTGCATATGTGTGTGTGTGTGTGTGTGTGTGTGCGTGCGTGCGTGCGTGCATGTGTGTGTGTGTGTGTGTGTGTATGCGTGCGTGCATATGTGTGTGCGTGTGTGTGTATGTGCGTGTGCGTGTTTGCAGTTTCCTACCTGCATGGGGCTCGTTAGTGCGGATGCAAAGCACCTGGAGGGCACCAGTGGCACTCACCTGAGTGAAGCTCGCTTCAGCTGATCCCTCTTCCTCTTATCTCCTCTTCCTCTTCCTGTGTTGTGTTTGGTTCTGTTCCTTTGGTTCCACACTTTACAACACCTGACAGCACACGTTTCACACATCCAAACACTCCCGTCACCACTGATCCTCCCGACTTACATAATGCGTAACTTTCTGTGTTAGTTAATTACTTAATTACCACGCTCACCATTAAACCTGCGGTTTAAATTTCCTTAATCGTGTCGTCTCCCTCTCTGGTCCTTTCAGTGAGCTGGGTCATGACATCTGCTAAATTGATGTTATGCAGTGTCGTCTTTTTTTTTCCAGGGCACTTTCTAAACAGAAAAGGGTTTTTTTAAAAAGCTAACCTATCACAACAGAGCACGTCGCAGGGATCTCTTGGACCAAAGTCCTGCAGAGCCCCAGGGTCCGTCTGCTGGTTCTTGGGGTGTTCTTTTGAGCTCCCAAGTGCTGAAATTAAGCCACTGATTGGGTAAAGGGTCCACGCAGGTTTGTTTCCAAGGCCTAAATTGTTTGCTGATTGAAAATAAATAGCAAAAACATACAGTCCCAACCAGCCGGGAGATTGGAGATTGAGATCCCCAGTGGAGAGCAGATCTGGGGGAAGATATCAGAATTACAAGTAGCCGCACCGAGTGCCCGACTGACTGCTCGTTATCAGAGGGAAGGTGAATTAAATCGCTGATGACATACGCGTTTTAATTATTAATCTCTCTAATTCGTCTGCGTGCGGCGCGTGAAATTGGCTGTTTACCCCCGTGCATGCGCTGAATACGCGATTTCAAATTAAACAATAGGGCTAAAAGAAAAATGTTAAAAATCACCACAGAACTTGCAGCGAGCTATCAGGCCGAACCAATTCCCTGGTAATCACAGATGCAAAGGCAGCACAGTGTTGCTACAGCAGCGCCTGTGTGGGGGTCTCTCTCCCGTACATTCGGTAATTATGGCTGGCACTGCTCACTCGCGCTGTAATGAGGTTTGAACGCACCCTTCACCTGGCGCATTTTTCGGGAAGCGGTGAAGCCCCTAATTTCACCATTTTCTGGTTTAATATTTCTGAGATTTCTCTCTCTCTCCCTCTCTCTCCCTTTCTCTCTCCCCCCTTTCTCGCTCTCTTTCTCTCCCTCTCTTTCTCTTTCACACACACACAATTTACAAAATATGTATTATAAAATAGGAAAATAAAACATTCATTGAGGCTGATTTTCAGTCCTGCAGAAATCCATGTATGCGTGCACACACACCTACACACACATGCACCTACACACGCACACACGCAGCTTTCCGCCTCTCTTATACTAATCAACATTTATCCATGTTTCTCATTTTTCACATGCGTCCTGTATCTTAAAAATTACATTAGCAAAAGAACTTCATATAGCATATGCAAATTTCCATAAAAAATACATTTCTTCACATAGCTTCATATTCCCATGTACCAATGCCAATTTCCAATATAAAAACATATGGATTGAAACATACATCTTTTTTATTTTTGTTTTGTATTCACAGAATATAAAGGATTTAGCTCGACCTGGTTTTCCTATTTTCGTCTTGTGAAACAACAGATTAAATGCATGGTATTTAGTACGTTTTTTTTCCCCGCTATGTTTTTTGCTATCCGTTACCCACGTACACCCATCCACAAGCCAAGCTCCCATGCGAGCCATCTCCAGTCATGTCGGTCAGCCAATGTTCTGTACGAGATGCGATGCGCATTAAAAATGCGCAGGCTGCCAGAATTTCAATCCGAAGCCAAAGGGGTGCAGGCGACGGGCCCACACGCCCATTTATTTTTCATGCGCACTTCTGACCTAATCGTTTATTTTTTAAATATGAATGTTTAAGGTTAATTTTCGGGGCACGCCTTTCTTTGCACCGGCCAGGTAACCGTGGCGCCCCAGCACCTGCCCCTTTTGCCCCAAGTGCCCGATATACCCCTTTGATTTGTTTTTTTTGTTTTTTTAATTACACTAAATATTTGTATTATTGTTGTTGTTGCTGTCATTCATTTTCATTCACACATTTTGGTAAAAATATAAGCCTATTCTGTACAATAACAGGCTTTTGTAAAAAAAAGTTTTCCCTCAGTTGGTGTGCCTTTTTCTCACTTAGAGCTCCTGGAAAGAGATTGTTTTGGATTCAGAGGAATAAAATAGACAGGGATGCACGTAGGCTACAAATTTGCTAAATATAAGACTGTGTTGCAACTCGCATCAGGATGAAAACTTAAATTTGGATCTGTGGAATGTGGCGTAATGTGAACTCTGAACAGCCACGAAGGGAAGAGCAGTGCTACCTCTCACAGTAAAACAGGAAATGGCTTTCGCTCGTGTGACGCGGTGGCGTTTCTGCGAAGGCGACAGGCGTCAGGACTGGGTCGGCCGCCGAATTTCGTTCACCTCCGCATGCGATCAACGGACGTTTGCGTCCACGGTCTGTGAGGTAATGAGTCCTGACAAGAACCCGTTTTTATTTCTTTTTTTTAACTCCAGTCCAATTTCTCAACGGTCTCGATTCTTCAGACAGTGCAAGCAGCCATGTTCCGCACCGTATAAATTCACCACAGGGCAGCGTGTACATTTCATTTGTGATCGCACGCCAAGGAAAAACGCATGAACTGGATGAAAGAACCCATCTCATTAAGCTTAAAGGGTGAGGTAGGAAAGAGAGAGAGAGAGAGAGAGAGAGAGAGAGGAAAAGAGGGAGAGAGGAAGAGGTGTCTTGTGATATCATGCGTGTAGAACGCTTCCCTGTGAGTTTAAGGAAATCGTTTCTCGAGCAGGTTAACACAGATCAGCTCACAGCATGACTCCAGGATTTTTCAAAGCAGCTCTGATCAATCCCAGGGGTTCGCCTATCCCACAGAATTCAGCTCCTCCCCAAACTCTCTTCCACCTTAAATCCCAGAGGGTGGATGTGCATGCCCCCCCCCCACCTAATTTTCAGAATAGCTACACACACCAAAGATGGCTCACCCTCAAATTTGTGTCCTTCATGCACAACCTGCAAGATCAAGCGCATCAAGTTTTCACTGCAAGTCAGAAGGTTAGCGGGGGCAAAGGTGTGTGTTTGTCTACCCCCCGGGGGGGGGAGAACGGATGACCCCAGAGCAGAGCAACAGCGGCGTGGGGCACGCCCCCTCCCTGCTGCTCCTCCCTTAACAGGGGATCCAATTTTTTGAGAGAGAAAACGGGTCGCGACCTTCTCCCCTAGCGGGCAGCGAATCGGGCACTGCGGCCATCAACCGACCTCTTTAAAATGGCCGACGGCTGCTCGGACGGCTGCCCTGTCTGACTTTTACAGCACGCGCCGCATCGGTGGGAGCGGTTAACCGAACATGGCATTAAATATAACACAGCTTCCACGAGGACACGTTCTGAATTTAAGATTACGATCAGGTCACACCGGTCACATCTGTGCGTTTAACGACCTAGCTGCCTTCTGCGGGAAAACTGAATTCACTTCCCCATAGCATCACGGTGCAGTTTGCTAGTGAGGCTAACGTGTCAGTCATTATACCCAGCGATAGCTGGCGAGCTTGTGTTGTGCTTTGGCTGTTCAATCGATTGGCTTAACGTGGACAAGACTATGAGATAGAGGCACACGTTACAAATGTATTCATGTATGAAGTGGCGGGCCAGCACTTCTGACGCTGCAGACAGTACTCTTTCACAAAACCGTGACGCCACGATGCTACCAGGGGGAAAAAAATGGCGGGAAAAGCCGTTGTAAATGACACACCATTGACCAAAAAATGACGACGGTTTCGCTGATCCAACAGATCCGCCACAACTGCTGTGACTGGTTTGCGCTGCACCTAGAATCCCGATGTGGCCGACTCAGGCCCACGCTCACACCGCCTGTTAAAAGTGACCCGATTCCCATTTTCACCCCCGTCTCATTTTGTGTCCCATTGCAGATACGGCACTGGCGGCGTGTTTTATTTACTTTCCTATCGGTAACCGAACCCTCCCGTACGCATGCGGGCTGTTTCAGATATAAAACTTGCCAACGCGGGCACCGGATACGAGTCACTTTTAAAAGTAGATGTAAACAGGTGATTAAAAAATAAATAAATAAATAGGGCTATAAAATGTAAAAAAAAAATTCTACCTGGGCATCAACATATGCAGCGTAAACGTCTAGTCTGTGGAGCAGATCTAAAGGTGGAAACTTTCACAACGAGGGGGGGTGTGGCCAGCCGTGGCCTGCTGATTATTGGACGGGACGGGGGCATTGTTCAGTATTTGCGTGGGATGTGCCCCTCCCCCCGCCCCCCCCACCTCAAGGGCGCAATTACACCTATACTGGGTACCGAGGGCATTCCTCCTCTGGGAGAATCATGGCGTGCTCTAGACAAGCGAGTAGTTACCCAACATTACCCTACCGCAGTTTGTTTCCTTTGTCACGAGGTAATGGGAACAAGGACGCCATGAATGTGCAATAGAGAGAGATAAAGCGCGATGTTCTTTCTCTACTCATCAGGCACCGCAGAACGAGCGGCACAATAAAGGCAAAGAACGATTTTAGTCCGCAGCACAAAAACATCCCCGCCGGTGCCTTCGAAGGACGCGCCATTGTAAACACCTCCTCTTCTCCCCCGTCACAGCGCGGACGTCTGTGTAAAGAAGTCTAGGTTCACTTTAGGGTACTGGCACAGTCGTGTGGGCTAGAAAGCTCCACAAATAGATCAGATCCCCGGAGCTACGGAATGAATTACATCCACCATGCAACGCATGTGCGGGGGAAGACTTTGAAAATGCTGAACAGAGTGCAGGTTTTGTGAAAGAACCTCTACGCTGTCAATCTACTGCCCCATGTTAATTGGCATATGTAAGAAAAAACATGTATTTATCTTTCCGATATAATAAAAAAAATTTCAAAAAACAGCTTTGCGTCAGGAAACAGATCAGACCCACAGGGCTGTTGGACTGTGTGTGTCACCCTTATCCCACAGATAATCTGTCACCTGTCACACGAACAGCTGTGATTTTTCGCGAGTGTTTCTCTATTCGTGGAAGGGAACACATTTAAGCACATGTTGTGTAGGCCCACTTCCACAGAGCGGGCCGATTAAATCATAATAAATACCACTCAATCACTTCAGCCAGGCTTCTCTAATGTTGTGATATTGCAGCGTCAAAGGCCTAGGCTACAACACTCTGGACCCGACTGCCGGTTTATCAGGACACACAGAGTGCACACAACCGCGTGGACCTTCTGTTCAATAGGCCCTGCGTGAAGGAGAAAATAATGGGCCCAGAGGATGTGAGGGGGGAAGGTTTTATACGAGGTTTTATATAAGCATAAAAGCAGCCGTGGTTATCTCACACGGTCAGTCTGGTTTGTTAGCCCGCGCGCATTTGTTCTTCTCGCGACTGAAAAGTAAGAAAGACAAAAAAAAAAAGAAAGAAAGAAAGCTGGAGGGAGGGAGGGAGGGAGTCGCGGAAGGTGTGAATAAACGTCTCTCGCTTAACGGAGGCTGCGTTGGCGGTTCGCTCGGCGAGGCAGGAACGCTCCCGGACCAGGCGTGTACCGTTAGCGTCAGAAACCCGCAGCAAGCCACAGAACTAGAGCTCACACGAGCGCTACACAACACAGGCTATTAGTGTGCGTTACCGCAGAAACACAAATGGCTTTAACAGGCCAGTGACGGACACCTGCAATGTGTGCGTGCTCTCGGAAATTGAAACAGCCTAGTACCTGAATGATGTGACCTGTGCCTAGTTTATCAACACTGTGGTGGGCTACAAATGCCCCATTATGTTGTGTTTGTTTTAAACAGTTAATCTGGCAGATGAATTTTGCCAGATGGTCATATACAACGCGCTAAGAAGCTTTTTATATGGTCCTCTCCCAAGCCTCATAAATTCCTGCCAGGGTTGCTAACTTGCTGTTATTTGAGTTCCATCACATACTGCATTTAGTTGTTGTGTATGACACAGCGGGAACCAGCGTTCAGATGTCCCGCTTTAGACAGGGGATTTAGCAGATGTTAACCCGACGATGTTTTCAACAGCTGATTGAAGACCATGCCAAATTGTGCATCTGCCGACGCACTGTTAATGAATGGAGAGAGAGCCAGGATCTCACCGTCAGCCAGATAATGGCGACTAGCACATGCCCAAAGAGTTGACGATGCTGGATTACAGGCGTACATTACAGTACAGTCACTTAGCAGACGCTCTTATTCAGAGTGACGCACAGAACTGAAAAACCCATCTTTTTTCTGAATTGATTTAGGCTTTTATGCTTTAATCTTAATTAAATTAATTGAATCATTGTTACTTAAGTATGACCCCCTTCCCTCTCCTCTCCCCTCCCCCCCACCCGCCCCCTTCCCCCCATGTTATATTCCATTACACATTACACTGGGCTGGGCAATAATGTCTGATTAATATAAAAGATAAGGTTACCATTTTACTTTTCAGCGATAATGTCTATTAAAGAAAAAAATGATAGCAATAGATATGCTTATTCCAACGGTTTCTCTGCTCCCTTGGGCAATCCAGAAGCCTGTGGACAGGAATGTCCACTATTGGTAGGGCATTCAGAGGACATCAGAGGAGACCAGGAGGAACCCGGCAGCTGGGGGGTGGGGGTGTCAGGGGGAAGGGTGGTTTGTTTGCCCGATTCAGGGACGGCAATCAAAAGCTGTCAGCTGAAGGCTGCTTCGCTAAGTGGCTCTGACAGGTATCGTATTGCCCCCCCGAAGCAACACTGAGAGTGAGAAATACAGAGTTCGCGCCATTAGCCGCCGCATACACGGGGAAACAGAGAGGCGCCGCCGCGGTTTAGGAAGCCGTGCTCGTAATTCCAGGGTCGCGCGTTTCACCACCTCGGTGAGCTGCCGCCGTTGCGCCCTCGAGCAAGGTAGTTAGCGCGCGATGCGATCTGCCTCAGTAAATATCCCGCCGTTATAAACTGAACGTGGAAAAAAACAATGCAAGCTGCGCAAAAGCAGTCCTGGATAAGAGCGTCCACTAAAACGCCTGAAAGGTAAAAGTTCAATAAATCGCAAACAAGGTCCACCAAAGAAAAAAATAATAATTTTGACATCTATGTAAATACACACAGGTTTCGCAACAATGTCAAATGTGCAGCAATCTACATCAAGGAAAAACTCCGCTACATGACTTGGTAAGCTACTATTGACAACTCTGAGTGGATCACTACTTCCTGACATTCAGGAAGTAACCCGCTTCTTACCCCACCTGAAACAGGCATGACTTTGTATGAAAAGAGGAATTCAAATATTTTCATTCATATTTTCTTCCCATAAATGAGCAGAGAAGCAAATCTATATTATATTTCAGAGCCTTACTGGCAAAAAAAAAAATATATATATATATATATATATATATATATATATATATATATATATATATATGTATGTAGAGAACTGAGTCATTTGAATAATTCTGTCTAAAGCAGTATACTGATTTAAGCTATCCATCCTGTTGATTATCCGACAGTCAAATTCTTTCCCCAAAGAAGCTGGCCTGAAGTAACTTTAAGTTAAATTATTTTTGAAACTACACACATTCACATTCTGTGAGTACTGCTGGCTAAATTTCATTTACAACTTTTTAAATATGCATAATGGCACAGCTATCATTATTAGACGCCAGACATCCTGTTAATGCGACACACCAAGTATGTGTGTGTGTAGCATGCAAAAAACCTTCACATATGATCACTAGCATTATCAACTACTCTAATGTGAGAAGGAGGAGAAGGAGGGGCAGGGGCAGGGGCAGGAGCAGGAGGAGAAGGGGAAGGAGAAGGAGAACAACACCACCACCAACAACAACAACCACTACAACAGTTGTTCTTCTGAATACACTTTTGGTTGTGGCTCTTAACTGTAAATGTATCTAAACAAAATAAACATGCAAATTGACTCGATTTCCTTTGACTGACAGCCAACACAAAAGTATTTAGGCCAATGTTTATTTTTCAAAAAAAAAAGATTTATTAT
This sequence comes from Anguilla pacifica, assembly GCA_039654925.1. Classification (NCBI taxonomy): domain Eukaryota; kingdom Metazoa; phylum Chordata; class Actinopteri; order Anguilliformes; family Anguillidae; genus Anguilla; species Anguilla pacifica. The sequence goes on from CM077288.1 coordinate 65,468,232, forward strand.
TCCAGTTCATACAGCTAAGCATTTATCCTAAAAAAAAAAAAGTTTGCCAGTGTAAGGCAAAATAAAAAATATAGCAAAATAAATATAAAAATAAAACAAAGAGAAGATCTGTGTTTTAGCAAGCCAGATTATGGCAACTCTCCCCCCAGTTAACCCCCCTTCCTCCCTCACACCCTCACACCACCCCACTCCCCACCCCCCACCCCCCCCTCAATAAAACCCAGAGAGGAAGTAGAAGCAACAGTACTCCCGCTGGAGCATCGATCGCCACACGTTCAGTGTGATGCTGCTGCCCGCTCTTACCCGCAGTTCAGCCAGCTGGGCGCGGTTTGCTGAAGGACTGCTAAAAGCAGCCGTAAAATGTCAGGTCTGATACACGCTCAAGTCATGGGCATGCACACACACGCACACACACGCACAAACACGCACAAACACGCACAAACACGCACGCACACACACGCGCACACACATGCGCACACACACGCGCACACACGCACGCACACACACGCACACACACACACGCACGCACACACACGCACGCACACACACGCACACACACACGCACGCACGCACGCACGCACGCACACGCACGCACACGCACGCACGCGCACGCACGCACACGCACGCACACGCACGCACACACGCACGACAATGGGGGGGAACTGAATTATCACTATTTTAAACCAAGCCGGGAAAAAAAAAAATTCTGAAAAAAGCAAGTTACTCGTTAGATATTTTTAGCGTACATCTATAATATTCTGCTGCCAACCAAGACTCGGTGATCGACTTCTTACACGTTTATCAAAGGGAACCCAGAGCCATGATTCTGTATTCACTTTAAACTTTTTGTGTCAGCAGGTACAAAGGAAAGAGGAGGTGTATCTAGAGACATTCACAGCCAACGTATGCAGGGAATGTACCATAGAGTGCAAGGTGTCCTTACTGGGGAGGCAGATGCCAACCGACAGTCATGAACTGAAGGCTTACGATGAAGCATAAAACGTAAAATATAAGTTATTCATCATTTTCAGTTTCAAAAGGCACTTGCCATTTTTTTTTTTTTTGGAAATCACTATGGTCTCATTTGTAGTTCCATAACACACGGCTTTACCCCGACACATCTCACCAAAGCTTATCAAAGAGAACAGGGAGAAGAAAAACAAAAAAACAACAACAGAAAACAGTGAAAACTCCTGTTTCTGTGCTCTGCTTTTAACAGCTAATGTGGAGTGCGGAGCCCAATCAATGACTTAAATGAGCCACTCAGGTGCCGAAGCACGTCGGAGGGCGGCAGACAATGCGGCCCCTCCAGGACCGGGCTTCCAGATCCCTGCCGCGGGAAAGCGCGTATTCAAGATGGCCGCTGCGCCTGTGAACTAACTGTGCGCCGAGCAGAACCTGTCGCTCACAGCCTGCTGCCAATCTAAACGGCTTTTGAATAAATATGGCAAAACTAAGAAGGCAGTATAGCACATTAGGGAGTCAAATACTGAAACATCAAAAGGTCTGTGTGTGTGTGTGTGTGTGTGTGTGTGTGTGTGCGTGCGTCTGCTATATAGACACAAGAGATACAACACCGACAAACCCTGAAGTCTAAACGCGAGGCGTTAAAAATGTTTTTTTCAGAAATAGCACACAGCTAGTCATATCTCAGGGAAATATGGCGCAATATGGTCAAGAGATTTCAGTATCATGACAACATCAGAGATGAGGAAGAGGTAAGGGGGGTGGAGTGGAGGTGGAGTGCTGTTGGGACGGATCACGGACCGAGGGGTGCTTCAGATGCAAATTCAATACGAACTAACAGTAACTTATATCTTTTTTCAATCAACTAACTCAGACCGGACATTTATAGTGCCTGGTCGGGGACCACGAACTGGGCCTGTACAAATAATCTGAAAACCAGGCATCTGGAATCCCTAACACACACATACATGCAGGCGCACACACGCACACACACACACACACACACACACACACACACACCCTTGCAACATCGCTAAATTCACACATTCTGCGTGTTTTTCAATAGCAGTGCGTGGGAGCAATCGAATGGAGTGGTCTGTCACAACGGCACTTCCCTGCTTCCCGTGCTCGGTCTACTTTAAAACGCTCACATGCACGTTTTGAAATCTTTGGCTGAAAGTGCCGCAAAACGACTCCCAGACATAACCAACTCGTTAATGTTCTGGACACCTGTGATTCATTTTTTTATTTTATTTCATTTTTTAATTCCTCCACAGAGGGAAGCAATTAGTCCCATTTCAAAAAAAAAAAAAAAAAAACAATACCAAAATTGTGGCCATTCAACTTGATTGGTTCACTGGACCGATGACATCACAGTCCTGCCACTCCTGCTCTACCACCCTAGACCTCCCAAGCCTGGGTCAGTTTCTTCATCCAAGAGAACTGATCTGTTTAAGGAGTGGACCTAAACATTATCCAATTCAATTCACGGCTTAAAATTCAAATCAAAGATATCTCCATTTTCACCACCAGAACAGTCCAGTGCATTAGGGGAAATGCACACCTATGTACATCAACACACACATGCATGAGCAACTACAGACACACATCCATATGCACTATTTTCAATTTGAACCAGTGAATTAATTTATGTCAGAAGTCAAATTATTTTTTTAAGAGCACCATTTCAAAATTGTAAGTACGCAAGTGAAGCGTTTCATTTTCATGTAAAGTATTCATCAAAGATTGTCATTCCTCGTGTCCTGGCAAAGCTTTAAATATTTAGGCACGCAGTGATACTCATTCATACAAATGCATGTTTAAAATGCATACCAGTGCATCATTAATAGATCATACTCATCAAAAAAAAAAAATGTTTAAATCACAGGAAGAGATTTACTAGTACACAAATTCATCATCTAACCTTCAAACCTAAACTGAACCACAACTGAAGCATTGGACATTTCTCCACATGGACTGCCATCACCATTGTCTAGGCAAAGGTTTAAATACTCATTTATTACAAAAAATAAATGTTTACACTCCTGCTAGCATGGACTTCATAGACCTTAGTGGTCTTCAAAAGAACATCAACTGAAAAAATGCAAAATGATCAGCTCCTAATTTTTTTTTTTGAAAATGCATTCCTTGTGGATTCTGGATAGTGTACCAGAATTATGGGAACATCACACTGAAAGAAAAAAAATCACTGTGGATTTTAATACAACATCAACTTAATTTAGCTTCACTTCATTCTATCAACGCTTCACTAAGCTGCTGCAGTAAACAGGAAAATTCAGGAGGAAAAAAAACAAAAGAAAACACTCCCAGGATTCAACGGAATCGTTGCTCAGATGCAGGGATGAGATCACGTGGAAAAACGCACACAGATCCAGTATTTTCTCCAAGGAAAACATGGCAAAAAAAAAATAGATTACGGATTAATTCAAGACAAACTTGTGAGCCGTGTATCCATTAAAATAGGGCCACTCCACTTTATTTGGTAAGCATGAATGAACTGGAACTGCAGTCCTAAAGCTAAGCTACATTATGTTAAGGCAGCCCTGGAAACCCACTGAGCACGCTGGTTTGTCCCCACTATAACTATAACTGCAACCGCGGCACTGGAGCAAACTGCAAACTGCATAATTATACACTTCTAACGTCCGTTAAAGGTTTACTGTCTGAAGGTCATGTTATTTCAGAGATGGGCGCGTATGCCATGAAGAAGAAAGGGCCCATATTCAGATCCCATGACCTTTAAGGGTGGTAGTGTAGTATAATGGGTAAGGAGGTGGTCTTGTAACTTAAAGGTCGCAGGTTTGATTCCCCGGTAGGACACTGCCGTTATACCCCTGAGCAAGGTACTCAACCTGCATTGCTTCAGTATACATCCAGCTGTATAACTGCATACAATGTAGATGCTATGCGAAAAGTCGTGTAAGCTGCTCTGGATAAGAGCGTCTGCTAAATGCCTGTAATGTAATGTACTCAGCCCCATAATGCATTGCGCTGAATAGCAAACAATTCCTTTTCAAAGTGGTCACAGTTTTAACTGACTGAATTGCAGACTAAGGAGCGATACCAGTGGAGTCCTGACTGCTGAAAGTATAGACAGTATAAAACTTTTCTTGAAAGTTAAAAATCAAAACAAATGGCAAGGAGTTAACCTCCCACTGTGTAACAAACAAAAAATGTTTAAAAAAAACAATCAGAATTATAGAAGAACTGTCCCCCCATATGATGGTCAGATGTAACAAAAAGATGCTAAACAAACCTGCCTACACAGTGGGTCCCCCCAGTACAGGGTTTGAGACCCCATTTATTAAAATAATACTTAATGCCCTTCAATTAAGTAGACCTATGAATGTAACACTCTTCATCTTTAGTTTCAAGGAACCACAATGTATTTGAAACAAAACAAAAAAAACCTTTGTCAAACCCAAAAAGGTTATTTCCAAGTTATTACTGTGAAGAAATACCACAGATCACAGCTAAAGCAATAAACGTGAAATGCAACACCAGGGGACCCTTCGGAGAAATTTAGAACAAAGCAACAGCGCTCCACGTTCCTGTTCCTCTCACGAAATGAAGCGAGAACCATAAAGGAACGCACACCTTCCTTCCTCATTTTAGGATCCCAGCACGCCATCTCTCCTACAAGCTAAAAAAAAAAAAAAAAAGGAAAAAAGTACACTGTTGCTAAGAAACCGTGTGAAGGCGATTCCTATTTATAGAGTATATCAGCGTCTAGTATTCCGGATGACAAACTCTCGTAAGGTGACAAGCCCCCCGTTGAGAACGACAGCCAATCAAACCTCAGGAATGAACGGTGCACATTATCCTCGGTGCTGAAGACAAAAGATGCTGATCAGGAGATAATCAGGTCCCGTTTAAACCCAAATACTAATTTTCCGTCAACAAACAACGAATAGAAACAGCGAGCGACTTCCTCTGAAGAGGGGTTACTTCGCGTGAAGTGAAGACGCGCTCGGCTCGTACAAATTACCTCCGACTGAGCACAGGCTGAGAGAACAGCCTTGTTTACAAACAAAATGTACAGCGATTTGACGAAAACAAAACTCGGCTATGCAAAAACATACAAGTTTTTAAAAAAAAAGCTAAACTAAACCGATAAGATGAAAGGATTAGCTTCAGCTACTGCAGTTACGTGACAAATTCTAGTACAAAAATAAAGCATTTCTTAATCTAAGACAGAGGGCGGAGTCTCACCCCATGTCGCTCCTGTCTATGGGAGAACAGTTGGGCGAATGGGCAGTGTGCAGCCCCTCTAAAACTGTGGGGGGAACTCCGATTGGCTGGGAGGAGGGGGTGGGGGTGGTGGGGGCGGAGGTGGAAGGTGCTGGAAGGGGATACCGTGCAGGTGGGGCGGAGGCCCCATTGCCGGATTGGTCCACTGCATGTTCATGGGTGGGGGCGGGGGGAACGGGGGGAAGAAGGGCAGCGCGTTGGGGTGCCCGAAAGGGGGCGGGTACGGGCACTGCATCATCATGTGTGCGGGGGGGTAGGGGGGCGGCGGCGGCATCATCATCGGGCTCTCGTGGGGGTGGAGCTGGGGCTGGTGGGCGTGTCTGTTTGGGAACCCGCCCTCTGAGCGTTGGTTGAAGCCCCGCCCATGTCGCCCCCTCCCTGCTTGTCTGGGCTGAGAATGGGTCGGCTGGTGCTGGTGAGACTTCCTCACACTGTTATCTGTGGAGGGGGGGGGCAGGGGGGGACAAGACAAACACACAGGTTTACAAAGTAATACATTACATTACAGGCATTTGGCAGACGCTCTTATCCAGAGCGACGTACAACAAAGTGTATAACCGTAACCAGGGTCAAGTGTGGTGAAAACCCTAGAGAGAAGTACAGTTTTAAGTGCAGGGAGCGACCGCATAGTTTAACTTTGACCCTGTAGGTTAATCTGATTAACACAAACAAAAACAGCAACAAAGCAGTCTATGCAGATAAGACAAGCAATAGTTGAGTAGGCACGAGTGCAATAACTAAGTCAACTAAGATAACCAGCTTACCTAGCTGCAACCCTAAGATTATATAGTCAAATTAGAGACTGCAGGGAGGTAGGGAGGGATGGGGAGAGGTGCAGCCTGGAGACGCACACAGCACACAGACGCACACCTGTACATACGCTGATAACAAACCACCGTATCACAACATGCTCGACGATGCCTCACGCAAACAAGCTGACAGCCATTTTAAAATTAGATGAAGGGTATTGCCAAGCCTTCACAAAATTATATTTACTGAACAAAGACACTGCTTGACTACTAAATAATAATAAATATAAAAAATGTAAATCATTTTAAGCAAAACACTACAAGGTGCAACCAAGAACATTTTTTTCCCCTTCCAATTTTAACGGCCCACACTGCACTGCAGTTTCGTGTTCCATTTCGCTGTGACCTCTGAACCGCCCCCAATTACGCCTCGGCCTGTTCCTGAGCTGCAGCTCAGCTGCCGGATCAATCTTAGAAAAGTCAGCCTGTCTGTTTGTCCGTCCGTCCGTCCGTCAGTCTGTCCCCTGGACTTCACCGCCCCCCAACCCCCGTCCCCCGTCCCACTTAGCCGCCATTCTGAAACACAGTGGGTGAACCCGCCATCACGCAGGGTCTCACCTCACCGGCCCGTTTAGAGGGTAGATTAGGGTAGGGTGGGGGTGGGCTGGTCAGGGGGTACAGTAAGGTGGACTTGTAGGAGAGGATGGGGGTGAGTAGGGGTAGTTGCAGAAGGGGATGGGGGTCAGTACAGGGTAGATTAGGGTGTATTTGTCGGAGAGGATGTGGGCGAGTAGGGGAGTAGTTGCAGAAGAGGGTGGGGGTCAGTAGAGGGTAGATTAGGGTAGGGTGGTGTGGTCAGGGGGTAGAGTAAGGTGGAGTTGTAGGAGAGGATGGGGGTGAGTAGGGGTAGTTGCAGAAGGGGATGGGGGTCAGTAGAGGGTAGATTAGGGTGTATTTGTAGGAGAGGATGGGGGTGAGTAGGGAGTAGTTGCAGAAGAGGGTGGGGGTCAGTAGAGGGTAGATTAGGGTAGGGTGGGGTGGTCAGGGGGTAGAGTAAGGTGGAGTTGTAGGAGAGGATGGGGGTGAGTAGGGGTAGTTGCAGAAGGGGATGGGGGTCAGTAGAGGGTAGATTAGGGTGTATTTGTAGGAGAGGATGGGGGTGAGTAGGGAGTAGTTGTGGAAGAGGATGGGGGTCAGTAGAGGGTAGATTAGGGTGTATTTGTAGGAGAGGATGGGGTGAGTAGGGAGTAGTTGTGGAAGAGGATGGGGGTCAGTAGAGGTGAGATTAGGGTGTATTTGTAGGAGAGAATGGGGTGAGTAGGGAGTAGTTGTGGAAGAGGATGGGGGTCAGTAGAGGTGAGATTAGGGTGTATTTGTAGGAGAGGATGGGGGTCATGAGCGCTCATGGTAGCAGGAAGCTCGCTCGCCCAGTCGCCCGCTGGCGATTCTGCGGCAGCTCTCCCTTTAAGTGCCCGCGTAGCCGGTGTGCAAAAACAAATCGACCGCGCTAACCACCACGCTAACCTCAAAGACATTTCCCCCGAGCGAGGCAGCCTCTCTGCAGCAGCTACAAAAAATCCCCCACAATCCCCCTCACCACAGGCAAAACGGGGGTAAAACGGGCTTTTACACAAAAAAAGACCCAGAAAAAGAGTATTTCACTCAGGGTGTTACAGAGAGACTCAGCAGCGATCTGGAACCGACAGGACAGAGAAACAGCGCTTTAGTTTCACAGCTTAAGACCACTGAACCACCCCTGAGCACTGTGCTTAAGCTGGCTCCCCATGTACAACACCCAGCTAGGCAGATAAACACACACGCTCAGCTGGATAACTGACCCATAGGCCTGTACAGCGGAAGTGCATTCATACATCATTTACAAGCGGTTTCAAATTCTTCTGAATGCCACATTTTTCTACATTAATGTTCAACATTGTACAGGACAATTTGGGTTAAAGAAAAGCAAGACATCTGTCAGACCACTGAGCAAAGTCCAGAAAAAGGTCTGGGGGTGAAGGTCAGAGGCCTCACCTGGCTCGCCCTGATCCGTCTTCAGGTGCTTCCTCTGCTGGTTCTGCTTCTTGCGCGTCTGCTTGGCCAGCTTCTCCTTCTCGTCGTCGCTGAAATCCAAAGCCTAAAAAAAACAAATAAGAGAAAAAAATACATATTCCTGGCAAGGAAAACTAGAATTAAAAACAGGTCTCACACACACACACACACACACATTCATGTGCCTGATTGGTCCAGTAAGACGGGCGTTTGTTGTGGTGTCGATGCGGGATGGGGCGGAGAACACGCAATGTCACTCACCCTCCAGCCCACCGCCATCACACTGAAGGGAGGCAGGGTGCAGCCCCCCGACTGACCAGAGGGGGCGCTAGTCACGACCCCACAAAACAATTACTTCTGCCCTTAACTTTGGCGGTCACTTCTTCAAAAATTTACTGCGCATCCCTCATTCTCCCTAGCCGGCAGCCAGAGAGCATGCCATTACAAACTAAACTGCGACGCTGCATTCGCTGACACCTGTCGGACAGGTACAGGGATCACGAGGGCAAGCGGTCGCAAACTGAACTGCGACGTCGCATTCGCTTTTCTCCAATGACCCTCATACTTCAGACAATAGACACTTAAACCGACCCCTCTGGCATTTCTGAAACTGCATTAATGTCGCTCGCCGAACACGTTCATGCGATCATCCTTCTCATTATTCTCAGAAGCATCGCCACGATTGCCACCAGCCCTTCACGGTTATACGTCAACGTGCTCTTTCAATCATTTACTTAATTACTTATTTATTTCGAGATAAGCAGAGCAATTAAATACACATTAAAATGACACACAAAAATGAATGCAATGTCTGCGATCTGTAAAGGCTTTGTTGTAATTAGACCTGGGTCAAATACATATTTGTTTTGGATTCAAATACTTTTCTGTGCTCTATTGATCTTGCCTGGTGTAACAGCCTGCCAATATGACCAGAAGGCGAGGTTTGCAATTTTGAGAGTATTTCATTGGTTCCAATACACTAGACAAGATCAGTCAAGCGTAGAAAAGCGTTGAATCCAAAACAAATGCGATTTGACCCATTTCTGGTTGTATCGCTTAAGGCACTGTTCCCATGTTCGGGTATAAACACACACAGACAAGCGCGCACACACACACACACACACGCACACGCACACGCACACGCACACGCACACGCACACCTCAGGCGGTGGCTCCTGGTCGTTCTTCCATGATGCGTCCGACCCTTTGTTTCTAGGTAGAAAAAAAGACAAAGAAAATAAAAGCATAAGTGAACGTAAGTGGTGTGGACTTTCAAACGTATTAATGTAACGCAGACCACAAAGACTTGATGTCATAGCAGCGAAGTGTCCAATCAGGAAAGCCTAATATTTATGCTCAGCCAATCAAAATGCCTCATGGCTTACATTGCGGGGAGCACTGAAATGATCAGTCTTGCAGCAACTCCTCAAAACCATGAGGTCCACATACTTAGGGAGAGAAAATTATGACACCATTAATATGAGAGACTGGATTTTAATAAAATGAGCATAAATTATTTGCGTAGCCCAATCACACGGAACCCTTGAGGAAGAAATGCGTACAACCGCTCTCTCCCTGGAAACCCAGTCAACGTGCTGTAGAACACACTTTCAGAACGAGGGGAACGAATCTCACACACGCGCACACGCACACACACAGCAAAATGTCAATATCCACTCGCTTGTGGCCTTGGACAATATTAGTCATGTCCTTTTAATGACATATCCAAAGGCATGCAGTTTTGAATCAGTACTTTTAGTTTTCATCCATTTTGACATGAATACCATGTGACGAACATGCTAACAAAACATTTTTTTTTCCACAGGCCCATAAAAGCCTTGTGTACCAGCAGAAGAATCTCCTCATGTGTACAATGTGCATACTGGCGTCTCTTCACATTGAAAGGCAGGTTCAGAACGTACAGCCTGGTGCTTTGGAGGCGTATGCAGTACGGAAGAGAAGGTCATCTGTAATGCATGTGCCAGGGAACACGTTACAGCACTATGCAGCCAAGCAATGACCCGTCAGAGGAAAGCACTGGGGCAGACCGGGCTGACTGTTTCCTGAGGGGAATACTGCATTTACCCCTCCACCGAGAGGGAGAGAGAGAGAGAGAGAGAGAGAGAGAGAGAGAGAGAGAGAGAGAGAGAGAGAGAGAGAGAGAGGGACAGAGAGAGGGAGTGGGAGAGAGAGAGAGAGGGAGAGAGGGAGAGAGAGGTGGGGAGAGAGAGAGGGAGGGAGAGGGAAAGGGAGAGAGAGGGGGAGAGAGAGAGAGGGAGAGAAAGGGGTGGGGAGAGAGAGAGAGAGAGGTGGGGAGAGAGAGAGAGGAAGAGAGAGAGAGAGCCGTGGCCGAATTTGACGCAAAACCTCAGATGGCAGTAAACCCATCACAACTCTGTTACTGTAACGACGCGGTGAATTGTTTTTGTCCTGTTTTTCCCTGCAATGCACTTTGGGCAGGGAGATGATCACGTTAAGAGACACTGGGTGTGACCCTTTGGGGCTTTTTGGGCGGGAAAACGTTCCCCGTCGCAGCGCAGCGGAAGCACGTTCCGAATACTGACATCACACTCGCGGCTATCCCGCTAGAGCATTCCACGTTCCGCTTTATGAGTAATTAAAACAGCGCGGGTATCATCATTAACAAAGAAAACCATCCATACAGCCATGGGTAGTGCTTGGGCATTCCGGATGTACTTTGATCCTGGTCTACAGGGTCGAAAGGCATTTCCATCTGGTTAAAAAGAGCAGAAAGGAAAGGGGGGTGGGATTGGGGAGGGAATCTGTTTTGCATTCATATCTCTCCAGAGCTCCGCCGTTTGATTGGAGGACCCGGGCGGAAGGATTAGTCAGTGGCGCGGTGCACTCGCGCGACCTGGAGGAGACACTTCAGGGGTGTGAAGAGCTGCTCACCGCTCTTAATGCACCGGCAGGAGGGCAGGAGGGCAGGAGAGCACAGCACCCATCCACCCCCATCCCCCCTCCCCCCCCGGGCACGTCGCGCATGCCAATAAACCTCCAGGGAACCGCCACCGCTATCGGCAGAAAAATCCCAGCCGCCCGAATTCGGCAGGGAGACACGGCAGCCCTCCGAGGCGATCGGAGGGGAGACTAAGGGCGGGGTCACACCAGGACCAGGGAGGGGTGTCGGCACACACAGGAGAACACCGCGCGTCGCCTTTTCAGACTTCAGACGCGGAAAACGACGACATCTGTGCGCCGGACCACGGGCCGCTATTAAACCGTAACCCCCCCCCCCCGCCCCCCCCCGTAAGCACGGGCGCCACGGGGAAGCGGGCGCCGCTCCCGGTGAAGCAACGGTCTAAACGCTTTAAAATAAGCTGGTGGTTGCCATGCAACAATGCCTGTTTTCTGACCTCGTTTCAGCCGAAGTCGTTTAAAGGCATGCGGCCCCTGAGGCACCATCAGTACGCCCCCCCGCCCCCGCCCACTCCCCCCCCCCCCCACATTAAACGCCCCGTTTACCTACCCGAATCTGCAGCTTCCTCCCACAGCAGAGCGGACAGGTTCAATCCATTAAAAATTTTAAGCCTGCCCTGAAAACACGCCTGTTCAATTTCAGTTTCAGTTCCTTTGTTTAGACTGTTGGTTTCTTTATCATTAAGCTCTTATCTATATTCCCCCCCACAGTATTTTACATATTCTTTCATTTACCCTTTTGTTTTAAATCAGGGATGCCCCAACCCTGCTCCTGGATATCTACCGACCTGTAGGCCTTTCACTTCAACCCTAATTTGGCACACCTGATGCAACCAACTGGCAAAACGACAAGATCTCCAGCTGGTGAATGAGGTGTGCTTTGTTAGAGTTGGAGTGAAACCCAACAGGACAGGAGATCTCCGGGAGCATGGCTGGGCAGCCCTGCTTTGAATGGGGGGGGGGGGGGGGAGAAGTACTATGGTTTTGTGTGCCTTGCCCAGTGCTATAGTTAGCTTTAATTCGCTTTACATGCACTAGGGGACGACACACATGGTGTGGATGGGTGCATTATGAAGCAGGCCTGCAGTGGAAATGACCTTGGGCCATCTGCAGCCTTCTGAGTGCAGCTGCTGTCCCCAGTTATGTCATCCTGCATCTGTTTCAGCACAAACCCATCTCTCGTTCCGCCGGTCCGTACGGTTTTATACACAAACGCCGCCGTGTGAAATCTTCACGGTCACCGGAGCCCAGAGGCACACCCGCTTACATTCTGACGTCAACGGACGAGCGTATAAAAAACGTATTGACTAACACGAGTGGACACGCCCCCCTCCCACCCCCCCCCCCACCGAACCCCGAACCCCCAGCATTCCGTTTCTCAGTCCTGCTTCTCATTCCATTCCAAAGCTTCCGCCGACGATGCAAGAGCGTTTCCGTAACGACAGGAGAATGGGCCCGGAAGCCAATCGGCAAACAGCAGATCTGAGAAGGCTGTTTGCACAGCGCCGGTTAATGCTGGCGGGGGCGGGGGGGGGGTGAGGGAGAGATAAAAGATCAAAACATTTGCCCAGTTTTATCATGCACATCTCGCCCTGTTCAACACACACGGAATTTCTGTTAGACGGTTAGCAAATGCCGTTTGATTTTCTGGATCATGTTGGATTAGTTATTTCACGCATGCTCGTTATAGCATTAAAAGTCTGGGACAATATTCAAGTGTGTAAATATGTCACAAAAGGCCCCTTTATATTCCCCCCAGACATTCACCAAAAGAAACACAAATCTGACAGATTCTGTAGTGAACTTTGTGCCAAAGTGTCTTTGAGCAGACGCCACACTACTGTCTCCACCCCCCTCTCCCCCCACCCCCCGTACATTTTTAGACAAGTCTTCTGTACTTACAGACGCTACTCTCAGAATGTTAAGCAGCGAAAACATTTCTGCGCTCGTTTGGCAAAAGTGTTTTTAGATTAAATATGCTGGAGCCAGTTTTGTGTCTAGTCACGACATCGCAAATGGATTCGTTCAACAGAGGGAAAGCTACCTGTGTCTCTAGCTGCCACTGTTTTGATTTTCCATGAGTGTTATGCCATTTTAATGCTTTGGTTTTATTTGCAGGTTACACAGTGCAGTCTGTAGGTTTTTGGACAGGGACATAAATGTTTGTTATTCTGTCTCTGTACTCCAGAACATTGGATGTGAAATGAAACCATGAATATGAGGTTAAAGTGCAGACTGTCATTTATATTCATATCCAGTAATTCATGTAGGAATTACAGCCCTTTTTACATACAGTTCCTTTCTTTCTCCACACACCCCCCCATCACTTTGGTACAGGTTAATACTCCTTTCAACTGTCCATAAGTTTTTGACACTTCTTTGGACCTCATGTTGAGGCAACAGCAAGAGACTCCAAATGTAAATTCCACACCTAGAATCCACTCTAAACTTTCTGTTATCTTTTTTTGTGCATAAACTAATGATTCAACTGTTGCTCCATACAGCTGGCGAAGAAATAGCAGAGTAGTTAGATTAATTTTGGTCCCCCAAAATGGGGGAAAAACCAAAAAAAGGGCTGAAATTCTTAGAAAGTTCACCCAATATGGATCTAAAATCCCTCACATTAAAGCTGACAGTCTGCACTTTATATTCATAGTTTCATCTCAAATCCAATTTAAATGTGCTGAAGTACAGAGCCAAAACAACAAAAACTGTGTCACTACCCAACTACTTACACACTGCACTGTATGTTATTGTAACTGTTTTTGTTGTGGTGGCACACCCAAGTTTCCCTTGGTTTAGTTCATCAAGCGATCGATCAATCAATCAAATCGATCAGTCCCCCTCCCTTGACATGAACTCTGCCTGTCAGAGTGTCGATTTCTCAGAGAGTCTGTTCGCTCTACTCACTGCTGGAGTTTCTCCGTGAATATGTAGTCGGTGAAGTCCTTCAGCGACGGAGCGAAGTACATGGTCTCCTGCAGTCGCAGGCCCTTGCTGACGATGTGGTCGGTGGAGTTAAACCGGAGGACGTAGTAAGGGTGGAGGACCGGCCCGAAGATCTCAAAAACCTGAGGGGGGTTAGAAATCACGATTCATTTTTTATTTATTTTTCTTTTTTTTACATTTGTGGTTTAGGTTGCAGTCACGGAATCCTAGGTGCATAGCAGAAATAAATAAATAAATACATCTAGCGTACAGGGTTTCCCTCGGAACGAGTGAGCGTTCAGGGGAAAGCGTTCGCTCACGTACTGCAACGCCTGCGAGGAAGGGCCCGCAGGGCGTGAAGGGGTTAAACCGAGGAAGGTCACAGCGCCGCTAAGGGCCTCGCCTCCAGCATAGCGCTGTCCCCAAGGAACCCGCTTTCCGCGTCCGGAACCGCGGGACGGCGAGCCAATCACAGATCAAACGCACAAAGGCGGGTCGATAAAGAACAGAAGGGAGACGGGTTTGAATGCGAGCCCGGAGTTACCTTTCCGACCGCTTGTCTGTCCTTGTTAAATATGACGCTGTCGTCCTGCAACGGCGGGGTGTCCTTGAGTGATTCAATTATAACTGTGGCAGAGAGGGGGAATAAAAAAAAGAGAGCTACATCACCCGCTCCGGTCTGGAATGAGAGTGAAAAGAGAGCGTGACAGAGGCACAACAACAAACAAGGTCAACGAGGTTCGAGAGACGCCCCCCCCCCCCCACTCCCCATTTCAATTCCCAACAGCAAGCCTTTATTCCTTTAAGGGGTTATCATCAAGAACAACGACAACAACAAACAAAAAAAGATCAAACAAAACCACAGACAGGTACGGGGCCAGACGGGTGTCAAGCAGAGCAGCAGCGGACGCGGAATACAGAGAACGAGCCGGAACACCGCGTTTCCTCCCCGACGCAGGCGGCGAACGCGGCAGAGCCAGACATCGGCGCAAAAGCAGTTTCACACGCCGACGGCCATCCAGCCATTCCACATTACATTCAGCGCCGATGAATTGACTGCGCTGGAAGCACACAGTGTGTGGACGTGCATCATCCTTCTCATTGTTTTTAGTGGGTTGAGGGACCTTGGACACAAACACTGCATTACATTACACTGCATTGCATTGCAATCGCTCAGCAGATGCTTGTGCGCTTGGCACATCTCTAGGCGCCATTTTCCTTAAGAAAGCGCTAACAGGAGGGAACAATGCTTTTGTCATTTTCCTCACAATCAGCCGGCAGTTTTTTTTCCCACGCTTGTCAGGACCCAGCAGAAGGCTGGGACACTCACCTCCAGCAGCCTCGTCTACACAGACATGAGTAACGGTACGGGGCTAGCCCGACGTTAGCCTCAGCTGCACTCTTCACACAGCACAGACAACGGCCGTACATTCACAGGCAAGCAGAGACGACGGCTTTAATTTTGCATCAGTCGTACAAAGGCTGCTCAGTGCAGTTTACACAACATGCTCACGGTACATGTTACCCACACATGTAGCGTGAACACGTCAGACCTGGGTCAAACACATACTTGTTTTGGATTCAAATACTTTTCTGTGCTCTGTTGATCTTGCCTGTGTGTAACTGAGCCTGACAGTATGACCAGAAGGCGGGGCTTGCACTTTTCGAGAGTATTTCAATTGGTTCCAAAACAGCGTTGAAACGTATTTCAATCCAAAACAAATATGTATTTGACCCAGGTCTGGAACACATGCTGGCGCTCCTGGACCAATAGCAGACGTTAGCCCCAGGGGCAGAAAATTGATCTGCTAACACAGAGTTACAGGGCTATAGCAGCATGTCCATCATATAATCCTAATCTTATCATATCGTATGTATAATTCCACAACATAAATACATAATCTGAGGTCAGTAAGGCAAGCACGGAAACTGTTGAAGATTGTATACAGTAGGTTCCTGTTGTCTTCATTGAAAATTCACAGGCAGTATGCGTCCTAATTGGAACCCAGAGGAACACAGATTAAATATAGCACACAGCAGATGAACTGCACACGCTGTGATGTCACCAGGTGACATCATGAAAAGGGGTTGCCAATAAACATTTTAATTTACCTGATGACCTGATGCATACGTAGTTCACCTGTTGAGTTCATCTGTTGTCTGCTATATTTAGTTTGTGTTCCTCTAGGTTCCTTTGTAGAGATACTTTAACCGATCCTTTTATTATAAGTAATATACTTGCGGTGAACATTCTGCCCTTAAATAGGCCATCATCATTGTGACTGACATGTTGAGAAATTTCACATCTGGAGTAAAACAGGTGAGATTTTACTGGTTATTTATCTATGGTGGTTGAGAATAGCATTTCTCCCCCATTAACTTTAGCTGGCAGTTGGTCCATTTTTCAAAATACCTAATATTTTCCATTCAAAGCTTCACGCGCGCACGTCAGTCAGTGTAAGAGCTGCCCCGGCTGTAATGCCCCTTCTTTTTTCTTTTTTTACACCTGCCGCATTTTTACCTGTCTGGGAACTCGGACATTTTCATCAGCGAGTCACAAAGCCGTTATCTCCCCAGCTGCACTTATTCACACTGGAATATCAGACAGAGCAGCCTCGGCTGATTCACACAGGGCTAAACTTAGCAGCTCAAAAAGATTACTACGTTCCCCGAAAAACATTTTTAATAAAAAAATTAAAAAAACAACATTTTATTATATGAAAAAGAAAAACAGTGATACCAATGATCATCAAATCTGTTTTGTTTTTAATTGCCCATCTGGCAGATAAAGAAGTTAATTAGTTTGTCCTTCACTTTGAGAAACAAATTTAAGAACATATCTTCCCAATTTGAATACACTATTTTTAGTGTTCAGCATCACCGACATTTGTTCCTAAAAGATAAAGGACAAGTTCTGAATGAACCCATTCGTACCAAAAACAGGAACTAACTGTGGCATCATACCTGAAGTGTTAATAAGTTTTTATCCATATTATTATTATTATTTATTTTATAGGTTATATAAAATGACGTATTCCGTCCTACACAACATTGCTTGTTATTTTCCATTCGATAAGTGCTGGCTGAGCAGCCTTGGGAGTCGGGTGCCAATATATCACAGTCCGGAATTTTCCAACAGGCCTTGAGCACAAAGTTGAAAAAAAAAGGGAGTATACAGCTGAATGCTGGGAAACGTAGTTTAATTTTTTTTTTTTTCCCCCTTCTTTTTACCTTAATGAGGTGGGCTGTCCTTGGTAGTGACACACAGACACACACACACACATAGTTGCACAGCCTCTCTGGGAAGGTTTGAAGAATGGCAGTAAAAATTTTTTTTTTTGCGTTGACCGGGTGTGCTCTTTCTGCAGAAATAAAGGCCCTTATAATTGGATCAATCATGAGGCATTTTCTTTTCCGGACTGGATTGCCGCTTTGCTATAAGACAAGGGCGGATTTTTTTCCCTCCTCGGGCCCAATCGTACCTAACTGCTCGATGATGCTGGAGATGAGGCCAATGGGCAGGATCTCGGCTTCCTCGGGGAGAGTGATGGACAGCTCGTCAACCACGGGCAAGTCCTGCGAAGAGAAACAGGCAATGGTAAATGGACTGCATTGATATAGCGCTTATATCCAGAGCGCTTTACAATAATGATGCTTCTCATTCACCCATTCACACACACACTCACACACCAACGGTGAAAGGCTGCCATGCAAGGTACCAATCGTTGGGAGCAATTAGGGGTTAGGTTTCTTGTTCCGGGACACTTCGACGCGCCTGGGGCGGGGGATCGAACCGGCAACCCTCCGTCTGCCAGACAAACTCTCTTTCCTCCTGAACTACGTCACCCACAGGCATCAAACCTTTCAGCTTGGTCCTGCACAGCACAGCCCTGCCCCAAAATCTACACACTTATTTATTTACTCCAGCAGTGTTCACTGGTCTAATATCAGGGAAAGAATTACAACAAAAGCACTGAAACAAAGAATTCACAGAAGGACAAACAAACGAAAAGCACACCCCTGGGGCTGATTCCTCAAGAGCTACAACCCTGCTCGATGCAGTTCTGACTACGTTTGAAACTCGACATTAATTTGCTCTGGAAACGAAACCCTGTGAAACTGTGTCCAGTGGACAACACCATGCTTGTGGACATCATTGGACCAATTTCTCTAATGTTTGTCATGTTCAGACAAACACTTTCTCTGGAATTAGCCATGAGAAAGGTAGTCCCAGGGAGAGGGTTTGTCTGAACATGAAGAACATTAAAAATCAGTCCACTCCAAACCACCACCCCACAGGCACTATTTTAAGATGCATGATTGTGAGGTCTTCCCCCAAACTTGGTCAGCACTTTAGTCTGGCAACCTCAGGCCTACCATCACTGAGCTGACCATGAAATGAACCTTTTCAGGATTACAAATAAAAGGAAGGACTGTTAACCCTCTGAAGAGTACAGGTTTGTTTAGAATGTTTTTGCAAAATTCTAAGTCGGTGATCTAGAACTCCATTGCTTTCAGTCACCGGTAGTGATTGTGACATCAGCATGAGAAGGTTCAATTCATATACTCATGATCTTACACCTTAAAGGGTTAAACGCCACATGCTGTACATTCAGAGTGTTTTTACAGCAGACACACCGAGATTCCCCGGGCACAAAGAACCTCACATAAGAACCTTACACATCCCACTGAGAAACTTCAAAATAACGGCTAATTAAAAAAAAATTAAACGACACATCATAATGCAGTGTGCAAGCTTAAAGTTTTTTTTTTTTTTTTTTTTTTTTGCACAGGACACAATGACCCTCCAGTTCTTCCATCCATCAAACAATAAAATACAGCCTGCAACAGGACAATTAATCAAGCCAACACCTCCCAACAAAGAAAATGCTAATTCCGCGCTCTTTCAACAGATAAACGTGTTTGCAGGCTAAATAATAAGCATGGCTAATTGCGTTTGATGAATAATTCACATGCATAAAGCCCTTTCAGACCAACGCGTTAGCAAGCAGTAACCGGGCACTGCTTAGACACATTTGTGCAAACGTTTAAAAAAAAAAAAAAAAAAGAAAAAGCTGACAATGAGGAAAGGCCTACAATCTTTCTTTCCGTGTACCCTGGTCTTCTCTTCGTGTGCTTTCTAATGCTCACACGGGTTCTTATCATGCAAATGCTTTATTAATATTAATATTCATGCCTACCATACCAGCTACAGCGTTTAAAGAATGTACTCTTCGTCAAGGCCATGCAATTACTGGTAAGTCATTTTTGTTACCATACCTGCACTTAAATGTAACCCCCTTTTTGAAAACGACGCATTCCGTGAATTTGTTTATCACCGTTTCCATGGAGACAAGAAAATTAACATTCCTGTTTTTTTTATTTTTTTATTATTATATCGTACAAAAAAAAAAAATTCTGGGATGAACAATACCCAGTTATGCTCATCATTAAAAAAGAACAAAATAAATAGCAGAAACCAGGAAGAACTTTTTAAATAAACAAAAATACAATAATTGCCACGCTGAATTTTGGGTTTAGGGAGTTCATTTCGTCAATTTTGACAGATAACATTTCTACCACTGTAAAGTACAGATCAAGCTGCATTCAGACTAAATATGAATGCATTAATGCGCTGATATGCTCACAGCTTTTACCTACGAGCTACCCTTCCATTATTTCCACATGTTCGGGAGACAAAACACATTTATGTCACCAGTGCGTTTACAGGATAGTTGCTTCCAGCGAGCTATGTGGAAGGATCATTTAATTCCTGTCCTGATGTAATTACAAATGACAAGTGTACAACGCCCCTCAGTGCTTGCTAGTCAAGCCTGTTAAAATCAGCTGCAAAGCACTATGTTTACAGTTCATACTCAAGGCGACCCATTCTAAAGCCTTGCGCAGAATAACATACATGAAACATCACAGCGCGTTCGAAAACACGTCCCAGCTAACGGCTAACATTCTCACAACGTTGCTGCAATGCTGTGCCGGTGTTATAACGTTGACAGAACGTTCCAGGAACACTGCGAGAATATTTTGGGCGACAACGAGATGCTTTCTGCCGGCTGGCGCTTCCTGATGAAGAGATCAATCCTGGCCTGGCGAGATGTCACGGTGCACCAGGGCCATTTAATGGGAAATAAGAGATAAAGCCGGCCTGTTCAGCTGGCTTCAAGAGCTCTTAAATGGATTATACCCTCCCCCCTCCCCCTTGAGACCCCGCAACTCATTTTTGTCCCATTTTTGTACAGAACGTGAGAGTCTCTGGTCTTAATCTCAACAACCATCCATTCTATTATGCTGGCACCTACATAGCAGGGGACATTTAATCAAAATAAGATAAAACAAAACAAAAAATGTCTTGAAAATCTTTTCACTGCAACATGTTTTTGTCATCCAAGACATTTAATTTATATTGTGTAAAAAAAAAAAATTTGAATACTTAAACTTCTTTTTACCCGCACAGATCTCAGGAGGATGTGCACCTTCACGTTCCCCCTTTTTGATGTGATATTTACGCCACTCACATCAAAGGGTTTGGGGGGGGGGGGGGGGGGGGGGGGTCTCAGAAGACGTTGGGCGGTTGGCCGTCTTAGGGGGAAGCGAGGGAAGTGACAGGCTCCCGCCGGCTGCGTCGTCGTCAGCCGCATAGCGCGCATTTCGCAAGCGGCTGCGACAGCCCCATTCTGTCAGGCATCTCCCTAAGCAGCCTGTCAGCGCTAACAACGTCATCCAAAGCAGGATAAAAGAAAGCAGCGAAAGGCTTCAAGAGTGGTACTCTCGAATTATACTCATGTAGCCGACACTACCAAAACCCTATGCCAGGCTAGCTCATTTGCTAGCCATTTTAAAATGGCCTCATGTAGCCGCTAAGCTAAATTATACGCTTCAATGGGTTTGTGTTCTACCAGTAATAATACAGGGCTACGCCATAATACTAGAGTAACAGAGCGAGACTCACTGTGAGATCGTCCAGGGTGAAGGTGAGCACGCAGAGTGATGTAAGCAGAACTGCAGGTGAAACAGGGAGATTGGATAGAAAGCCGTGAGCAAACCGGTGACTAGACCGCACCGTGTCTGAGCGCTGCTTCCCACACAGGTAAACAGGCTGAGGCTAGCGCGTCTGCATGACTCCATAGAGCGGGTCTACGTGACGCCATAGAGCGGGTCCACAGATTTCGCACATCGCTGACCTTCGCCCCCCCCCCCCCCCCGAAGGTCACACCTGGCCACACCCGTTCCCGCCTCATCCTCGTTCAGTCACCTCAGTACAGCCCAGCCCAAATGCAGGCAAGCCACCACATCCTAGGCATCTAGCAGACGCTCTTATCCAGAGGGACTTACACAACTGACACAGCATTCACATTGCATCCATTTATACAGCTGGATATACACTGAAGCAATGCAGGTTAAGTACCTTACTCAAGGGTACAACGGCAGCGTCCTATCCAGGAATCAAACCTGCAACCTTTAGTTCACAAGCCCACATCCTTACCCATTTTACTACCAAGCAACGTCACCGTAAAGCTGTGTTTAGGTACACACAAGAGCAAAGCGGGAGACTGCAGTGTAATGGTCAGGGACCTGGGCTTGTAACCTAAAGGCTGGAGGTTCGATCGCCAGGTAGGACACAGCCGTGGTGCCCCTGATCCAGGCACTTCAGTATGCACCCAGCAGCATAAACGGATAAGTCTGAAAAACTGTACTGCGCGAGTCACTCGGGATAAGAGTGCCTGCCAAATGCCTGTAATGTAATTTAACAACTACATTAAGGGAGACTAATTTTCCATTAAAATTGAGTACACTGAAATACAGACCTTCACAATTAATATTTCCCAACATCGCTAATAACAGGACGTGGATGAAAACAATTACCTTAACGTCATATTTAAATTAGCCAAATTATACAAATCGAAATAACCGGAAAAAGGTTCCTTAGAAAAAAAGATTTTGCGCATTTCTAAATAGAACCATAATGGGATTATTACACAATTACTGCAGGGACTACAGAGTGGCAGTTTGGAGGAAAAATGGAGATGGTGTAAGCTGGGTATTTGTACTACACAAAGAAATATTTTAAAAATAAATTCAGATTCTAAGCTCCAACAGCTTTTTTTATTTTTATTTTTTTTTGGGGGGGGGGGGGGGCTTTGTCATTTAGTTGTTTACTCTGCCGAGTTACACTTCTGACTGCTGCTAAGTAACTTTAATGTTGTCCTAGACAATGTTTAGTCCAATTTACTCATAAGCAGAGATTTGCATTCATAATGAAATTCTTAGGAAGACAGTACATGGAAAAAAACAAGAATTTGAATTTCATAGGCTTCAGAAAGGACTGCTTTACTAGCAGAAAAAGTAGACCCCACAACATTTGCTTTTTTCTCCATATCATAAATATCTAGTAGCTACATGTCACTCATTACCATTACAAACGCAATATTGGCAGACCACTTCAAAGACAGACAATAAACCCTGAAGCCCTAAAGACCAAACTCAAACATGGCTCCACCGCTTCACAACGGCATCTCCCACATCCCTCTGTGATAAGACTGCGCACCCACCTCAGGCTTCAAAAACCCAGCTTCACTCTCTCGCCTCCTCCCAGACCCACACTAGCAATCCCATGATCCTCTGCTCCACCCGCCTCCACACTTTCCCAACCCTCCCAAGCTAAGGCAGCAAGCGCAGTTCTGTCTCCTCACACATCTTTTTATCCTGCTTTTTTTATTTACTTTGGAGGAAAACCTCAAAGATTTTTTTGCACTCGACTGCTCTGCAGCTGTTCCCTATGCAGGGGGGTGTGTTTGGGGGGGGGGGGGGGGGGGGGCTCCTAGTTTCTCTTTCCCGAGCACTCGCAACCATGACCGAGTCTTGCATAACCAGTCAAAAGACTGCAAGGAAAACGCACATTGTACAGGCTCTCAGGCCAAATTCCGTGAAGGCCAGCTGGACTCGGTGGTACGCTTGGTGCTCTCAGTCCCTCAGACGTTTCAGGGCCTGATGTCCGTTCCACCCTCAGACCGCGAGCCACTGCAGACATGCACAGCCCACTTTGCACTAGTGCCCCACTGCAGACGAGCACAGCCCACTTTGCACTAGTGCCCCACTGCAGACAAGCACAGCCCACTTTACACTACAGCCCCACTGCAGACATGCACAGCCCACTTTACACTAGTGCCCCACTGCAGACGAGCACAGCCCACTTTGCACTAGTGCCCCACTGCAGACGAGCACAGCCCACTTTACACTAGTGCCCCACTGCAGACGAGCACAGCCCACTTTACACTAGTGCCCCACTGCAGACGAGCACAGCCCACTTTACACTAGTGCCCCATTGCAGACGAGCACAGCCCACTTTACACTGGTGCCCCATTGCAGACGAGCACAGCCCACTTTACACTGGTGCCCCATTGCAGACGAGCACAGCCCACTTTGCACTAGTGCCCCACTGCAGACGAGCACAGCCCACTTTACACTAGTGCCCCACTGCAGACGAGTACAGCCCACTTTACACTAGTGCCCCACTGCAGACGAGCACAGCCCACTTTACACTAGTGCCCCACTGCAGACGAGCACAGCCCACTTTACACTGGTGCCCCATTGCAGACGAGCACAGCCCACTTTACACTGGTGCCCCATTGCAGACGAGCACAGCCCACTTTACACTAGTGCCATACAAAAAAAACAGCTAAAGGGGGGCTGATCGAAGCCACCCCGATTTCGCTTAAAGTATCCCTGAATGCTGGCAGCTGCAGCCGTTCTGAGTCAAACTGACCTCAATGAGAAGTTCATCATGCGTCTTCAGCGGCACCGGCTTCCTCCCGCTGCCGAAAGCTCCGAAGTCTTCATCGTCATCATCGCCAAGAACGGCTGCCAGGGGTGCGGAAGAGGAAGAGGATGATGACGACGACGAGGAAGACGAGTCAGAATCGCTGTAGGGGGAGAAAAAAAACAAAAAAAAAATGCCTGACTCAAGAATCAAGTTGTTAAAAAAAGAAGCTTTTTTTCCTTTTTTAATAAAAACGAAATTTGTGTTCACTGGCAGGGTTTAAAATATAAGGCAAGTGACCCAAAACAATCACAGCAGGCCGAGGCAATTAGAGAGAGAACATAAACCGAGCCCATCTGCGTCCGAAGGACCTGCGTTCAGAACAAACGAGCATTCAAACCTGACGCGTGACAGCAGAAACGCAGGGCGAGTACGAGGCTATAAACGCAATTGCGCTTTCAAGGTCAAATTCGAGCGGACATTATTCACAAAGAAACGGAGGCTGAAAGTGTCCACCAACACTCGAGTGCTTCCAAGCCATTTCCTTGAATAGATTTTCTTAGAGCGAGTGGGGTCGGGGTCCCGAAAAAATGCTACTGAGGCTCGGGTAAATGTGCTGCATGACCAAAAGTATCTGGACACCCCTTGGTCTGGGGCTGTTATTCACGGTTGGGGCTAGGCCCCTTAGTTGCAGCGAAGGCAAATCTTTATGCAATGACATTCTTGACAATACTGTGCTTTCAACTTTGTCACAACAGTTTGGGGAAGGCCCCTATCCTGTTTCAGCATGACAGTGCCCCCGGGCACACAGTGAGGTCCATACAGAAATGGTTTTGTCGAGAACGGTGTGGAAGAACTTGACTGGCCTTCACAGAGCACTGACCTCAACCTCATTCAACACCTTTGGGATCAATTTGAAAGCCAACTACGAGCCAGGCCTAATCACCCAATCAGTGCCCAACCTCACTAATGCTCTTCTGGCTGATTGGAAGCAAATCCCCGCAGCAATGCTCCAGCATCTAGTACAAAGCACAAATTTAAAATCAGAGCAGTAATATGTTGTTCCAATAACCTGGATTTGCTAATTAATACAATTCTTCAGCCAGGAGGTACAACTAAATAATGAAATCAGCTGGCTGAGTTCATGGGTGGAAGAAACACATGGCAGGACTTTTACTTTCAGACCCCTGGACTTTCCACCTCTGAACACAACATAAAAATGGTTTGGCCACGTTGTGGTGCCTTGTAATAAAATACCCATGTGAATTTCAAGTCCACACACAAGCCGAGTCCACACACAAGCCGATGAACACATTTGCACAGAGTACATGTGAATTTCGACCCAGATTATGTCACCACTACATGTGATCATTTCAGACTAAGCTGTGGTGTAGCCAATTACCCCCCAGGGGAGGGGGTGGGATTGGGGTGTGTGTGACATAACTAGAGTCCAGGAGATTTACTTCCACCGAGCAGCCAATTTAGGACATGAAAACAAGGTGTACGGATTCAGTGGCCAATAAACAGCAAATTAAAATGTTCATTGCAGAATCACGCTGAATATCTAAACCAGTCACTGATCATCAGTCCTGAACATCACTACAGACGTTCAGAAATAGGGTGAAATAGGGTGACTCCCACCTTACAGACCCCACATGGACAACAGGGCACTACTGTCTGTCCATCTGTACACCCGTCCGTCCACATCAAGGCGCACAGCAACTACACTACTAGAGCAGGGGATTTCAACCTATACTGATTCAGGTACTCCTACCCCTGACTCAAAGGCATCCAGGGAGGGGATTAGTCAAGCCAATGTGCAATGTAATATACAGGTGTTTTACTGTCTGTGGTGGAAGACTGTAGAAGTGAAAAGTTTCTCACACCAACGCCTATACTTATGTATGCAAGAATGGAGATCGGGGGGGGGGGGGAGGGGGGGCAAGAGTATCTGAAATGACTAGACCTTAAATGGTGAATTACATCGTCCAAGCAGTAACGGTTTGTGACCTACCTGTCCGAGGAAGAGTCTTCAGAAGAACTGCTCTCCCCACTGTCTTCCGTCTCACAGACACCGGTCCTCAGAGTCACGTGTACCTGAGGAACAGTGCAGCTTACAGCGCTCTGACCCGATTCCGTGGCTTCAGTGGTGATTTCAAAAGAAAGCGTTTCCATTTTGGCAGACACCGTTACCTCCATGTCTTCAACTTGCCCGTTCGGCCCAGCGGCGACGTCACTCTGACCGTTCTCCGAGCCGGGCTTTGTGGTTGGACCAACGGTGCCTTCCGTGCCATTTTCAACGTCATCCGCGCGCAACTGTGCTGCCAACTGTTCATCTGATCCACCAGGGTTTATACCCTCGGTACCAATCTTGGATTCATTGGTATTCGTACATGGTGTGGGCCTGCTTGGCTCAAGTTCACTGTCCGACACAAAATTATTATTTACGTGGGTAGGTGCAGTTGACTGCGAATGCAATGTGCTGGAATCTGCGTTCTCCAGCTCCGTACCCGGCTGTTGTTCTTCCATATTTTAGGTTTCCGTTTGTGCAACACAGAACTGGTACCAACACCTATAAAGAAGAACAATATATAGCTGAGCATCACACTATAAAGTAACAGTTTACCAGCAAATAGAGCAGCGTAAATATCCAAGCGCTACCTAACTAAAACATTGGCAGTTCACAAGCTAAACTTACTTAGCCTAACAGCTAACTTATAAATGCAGTAATCTATTCATTCAGTAACGTACTCAGTTGACTTTTTAATCAAACTGAACCAGATAGCTGGCTAGCTTACTAGAACAGATTACACAGACGAACAGCACAATTTCACACAGGGCTGCCCCTTTAGCTATTCGGATCATTTAGCTGAATACAGACAAAACACAAACGTTAAATGAAACATAATGGAAAACAATTACGCAGTACGTAACGTACAGTTGTAAAATACGGTTCTTGAGCAATTGTTAAAACAATTTTATGAAAATCTGTAAACGAGCAACATGTTGAAAGTAAAAAAATCTGAGCGCGTCCACGTTCTTACCAGATCCTCAGAAGCACGTTGTTTTTAACTTTCTCTTCCGGCGGCTGCTTTGTACGCAGGGGTTCTTATGCCTACGTCATCAGCTGAAGCTCCGGGGGTCGTCCCGGTCCCATGGAAACTGCGGGCTGTCACGGATTCACACTACGACATGTACAGTGAGTAGAATAAACCTTCACAATGAATAAAACATTAAAGACTTCGGCACATTTAAAAAGGCACGACGCCCTAAGTAGCCTACCACCACTTTTATAGCCTATAACTCAGTGACTTAAGAACTTTCCAACCACACACAATGGAACGGCAAGTCTCCCTCTAATTTTAAGGTTGGGTTAGATGAACCTTTAATATTAATCTACCCAATATTCATTTTTAGTTTGCAAGCCGATATAAAAAGATACTGCTACATGGACTACATGGGATCATGGAAGATAAACTCATGGAAGTGTAGTTTAAATGGAATGTTATTATTTTTCAATTTTTGTAAGATGCTTGTACATCCCATGAGCTATAAATAGCGTAACAGTTTCACACATTGTTATTGAAAATTATTTATAACTATATTTACGGTTGGGTTGATTATAAACATTTATAAACAGTGTCATATTTTTTCCTGTTAGTTAGTTGTCTTGTTTGTTTTGTAGGCATTACATCATGCAGTACACGTGTTCAATGCCTTGGTGAAACTTAAGCTGTTACCCTTCCAAGAATAGGTTTTTTGAGTCAAAGTTCTAGAACTCCATTACTTTAAATGGCTGTTAGTGATTGTTTCATCAGCTTTAGAATGTTCAGTTAAGAACATTCTAATCACATATTTGTGATCTCACACCTTAATTGGTTAATTTGTATATCTGTTGATCAACACAGCTGCTGTATACTGCTATAGACTATAAACTGAACTAACCATGTCATTTTCACAAGGGGACAAAGAGGCCACAGTCAACAGGTGTCAAGTCACTTCTGGGTTTACAAGAGATCTTTACAAGAGATCTGGAGATCTTCAGAAATACTCTAGTTTCAGGTTTCCCAACCCTTATTATACCAAGGCCACGGCAGATATGATCGTTTTTGTTCAAGCTGAGCACTCAATTATTTATGTTAGAATGGGACTACAGTTCAGAGTGGTAGCTTACAGAAATACTGTTCAGAATTTGGCCCCTCTTTACAAATAGTAAGTGTTATTCATATGGTTACAGGAAGTGTAGTTCTTCTAACAGAAGTAATATTCTTTTGTAGGCTATTTATATTCCTGGCCAGATATTCAACTAGAAACGTTTTGCTCAGGGTGGCCCAGATACATAAATTAAACAAGGGGGGATATATCAGAAATATTCTTAATAAGCAACCATATTTATACTAGCTCAAACGCACTTCATAATCACGGTACATTTGTCGCACAGGCTTAAGTGAATATTAAAAGGAGAGTCCTCGATAAAGATCATTGCCAGATTAACGGCTCCGTTAATTAAGACGCAGCAGGACAGAAATCAATGAGCGTTGCCTTGCACGAAGTTGGGAAATATCCGGAAAACATGCTAGAATTACTGCATTGCAGAAATAATCATTGTGCCCCAAAGCCATTACAACCCCCCACCTACCCCCCAACACACACCCACACATCTTGTTCAATATTTTTTTTCCTAGCATGAAAAAAGATTAAGTGAACTGTATGTGTGTATGTTCTTGAAGGGGGACATAGCTAGGAAATGCTATAAGCAATTGCAGACCCTGGTCAGTTCTTTACTCTTCTGTGTACATGCTGCAATGGGGATGCATGAAAAGAGAAAACCGTTATGGTTTTCCATGCACACACCGGCAAGTAATTTGTTCCCTTACGACTTGCTCTTAGGGCAAACGTAAATTGAGGTTGTGTTCTGATTGCTTTTCAATACCATTTTATTATGTTGTTTTTCCATTTTGAAAACAAACAAAAAAAAAATGATAGTGCTTGCTGGAGGCACATTTTAATATAAATTCTAATTGTGTGGAATTAGGGGGCAGAAAATAAAATTAGATTTAACTTTTAATGCAATAAGATAGTTGATTCATTTGGGGGCAAACTCGAAGCTCTTGATCTTTTAGTTTCAGTTGGAAAAATGGTTTAAAAGGTGTTTTCTACTGTTTGTCATTACAAAATGGACTTTAAAATTTTAATTGATTCCAAATATGATCTGGCACTATGAAATTATAATCTGGGTTACTATGTTCCCTCTTCACCACAAGATTTAACATCAGAACAGTAATACATTGGGCTGAATCCTGGGATTTCTTTTCCCCAGAAATATATATGTGCAAAAATTTGTTTTCAACATAAAATATCTGTAACGGTAATAATAGTGGACCTGAAAGAGAGAGCCTGTGTTGACTCTTGTTGTTATGGAAACTTGACTTGGCCAGCTGTATATGCAATTTTTATCACTGGTATGCTTATCAGCCCAAAAGTTCACATGAAGGTGGCTAATAAACGAATATAGGGAAATAGTCTCTGAACTATTTGCACAGACCATTAACTGACATGTATATGATTTCATAGACAGAAAATGATCCTGCATCGATGTAGGCGCCACTATAATATTCGTAACACCTCATATAAATATTTGATTTGGCCGAGGTCTACAGAGCACAAACTATGAAACAGACTGTTGCTGAGTCTTTGCTTGTTGAAGTTACTCCGTTCGGCCAGGGCTGGATACAGCGTTTGTTAAACAATTAAATAATCAGCACGTATAAGACGTCACTGTAAGATGCATGTCAGTTACTGAAAAAAGGCCTGTGCTGTTTGAGCCAAGATACTGGTGTACCGTACCACCTCAAGAGTGCTTCTTCATGCCAAAGTTATTATTTTATGTCCCTGTAACAGAAAAAAAATGCAATATATGCACCCAAGCCATTGTAATGAAATACAAATAAGGCCTTGCATTTATATGTGAATGTTCCAAAGTACTGGATGAGCTCTTATGCCATTATTATCCCCTGAAGCTTAGGAGCGCTCGGAGCCTAGTTTGGCTGTATTATGAAAAATTAAGTATTTCCATGAAGCAGATATTGCATTGCGAGCATGACTGTTCTAGTCCAGTGGAGTTCTGTGTGGCATGACACCATTTCTGAGTTACCACATTGATATTTAGTCAGCATTTTAAAAAATCCCTTCAACTCCTATTACCATCAAAGTGGCTCACAGACCCTTAGAGATATACACAGTATTGTTAATGTGTGGACATTCTGGAAAATATAATGGCAAATATATCACAGCAATATATTAATAACATGTTATTATTACTACTAATAAAGTTACTGATAAGCTAATATACTGTATGTATACATTTGTGAATGGATGTTGTTTGCCTTTTCAACCTGCTCGGATAGAAGTGTATCAAATGGTACATTAAAGATACTGGATTAAGTGCTATATCCAGTTCAGCACGATTTATGCTCATACTGTAGATCAGTGGTCTCCAACCCTGGTCCTGGAGAGCTACATGGTCTG
Organism: Anguilla pacifica; assembly: GCA_039654925.1. Taxonomy (NCBI): domain Eukaryota; kingdom Metazoa; phylum Chordata; class Actinopteri; order Anguilliformes; family Anguillidae; genus Anguilla; species Anguilla pacifica. The sequence continues at coordinate 65,498,439 of CM077288.1, forward strand.
CTGGTTTTTGTTTTCACCTTAAAATCAGCACCCAATTGAGACCCAAGACACCGGGTGAGTTGAGTTAACTGTGTAATCAACTGCTCTAATTGATTCATGAAGTGCAGAGTCACTATGAAAACCAACAGACCCTGTAGCTCTCCAGGACCAGGGTTGGAGACCACTGCTGTAGATGGAAACTCAAAGGACTGTAACAAAAAATGCAACAGCATTACCACAGGGACATAGCCACAGTTCTCTTTGTATTTGGAATGTTTTTTTTGTTTGTTTTTTTTAGTGGGTATCATTACTGCTAACGATTCTGAATTATTCATATAGTGCCTCTGAAGATGAAATGGTCTTCAGCCCTCGACAGCCGACAATGAAATTTGCGTGGATCATTTTATTTATTTATTTTTTTTATTTGTTGAAATGACAGTTCCCGTAGTCCTGAGAGGCCGCTGCTTGATCTCTTTATTGAAATCTTCAGATTTCAATCCAATTTTAATCCTCTTCTTTAATCTTTAGGAGTGGCATCTGTGCAGCCCCGAGCACACCTATCAGTGATGAGAGAGGGAACTATGGCCGTTACGAAGGCTGCCCTGCTCATAATTACATATGGTGCTCTTGATTTTCTCCAACAGCCTGCGCCATCAAAAGTACCTCCCAGCATCCTGGGTGAAATACACATTTCAGACTGCCTTAAGAAGTGGGTTCACTGGAAAAAGGATTTGGTTTTTTGCGACTGCACAGTGTTGTGTGTTTAATGCACGGTCATTTTTCTGACATTCTATCGTAGGCGCAGATTAAATCAAACTGTAAAATAATGAAGATGTGTGTATTATTATTATTATTATCTTCTGGACCGGGACACATGAAAAAAAAAACATAATTTGTCTTTAGTGCAGCTCTGATCAAGTGATCTATGTCAGTGTGTCCCAGGCATGCTGCATGCCTTAAGAGAGGGGGGGGGGCCCGGGGGCTGAGGGTTGAAGGAAAAAGGCACATCAGGAAGGAAAAAGGGGGGGGGGGTGTAGAAAAATTTCCTATTATGTCAGGTGGGGCCTGACTGAATAAGTTTGGGAACCAATGATTTGATGATCAATTAAATATTAAATGAAGATGACAGCCTCACTTCTGAGCCTTCTTTGGTTTTTACAGGCAGAAGTCACAGCGATATGATCGCATTTCCCTTCATGACGCGAGTGCAGCTTTATTACATTAACTGTTTACCAGACGAAGGTAATAAAAGCCTTGATTAAAAAACACAAAGGGATATGGCCCTTATCTCTCGAAAACAGGAATTAATTCCTTACACAGACTGGAAGCAATTTAAGCAATTTCAGTCCAGGGTCAGAAAGCAAGTCCTACTATGCAGGTGTTTATTCCACATCCCGCTGATGTCACTAATTAATTCGACCTCCTGGCCAAAGAATTGTGCTATATAACAAATCTGTGATTGGAACAAAATACTGGGGCAGGAATTTTACTTCCTGAACCGGAATATTGACACCTCTGCGGCTCCGCCCTTTTTCTTCATGGAATATCCGCCCAGCGTTCTCTGGAAACGGCTCCTGTGAAAGCCAGTAAAACCCTTTTTTTTTCTTCCTCATGAACAATAAAATGTTGCAGTATAAGTGTTACTACTATTGATTAGCATATTAGTCAGCCGATTTATTCAAACCGTTTGTGGACGCGTTAACAAGATTGTCTCGTAAAGCACTTACCAATGGCATTCCAGGGCGCTTGACTGTAACAAATTCACATTTTACATACCAGAATGCTTCTTGGACAATTCAACATTTGGACTAATCCAAAGATTTATCAACTATGTTCACCAAAACGAGTCTTTTTCTGGCACCGTAGGCCTCTAACCTGCTAACCATATTAACAATACGTCCCCTGCATAGGGGCTCAGACAATGCAATGGATATTTCTAATACACTGCACTGTTATTGAGGATGGCAGGACAGTCTTGGGGGACTGAAGGTAACACCTTAGCCTGTTTGACTTTCTTCCAACAATATCAGTTTCAGCACAAACTAACTGTGCTTGGCTGTACAACTGGAGTTCTTGTGATATTCTCTGCAGAAAATGGAACTGTAATATTTTGTTTAGTGTTTTTTTTTTTTTTTTTTGGAACTCACTGAGCCGCGAAACTTCCCCACACATTTCAGGTTGTTGGTGTGTGAAGAATTATGGGTAATAAAGTATGTTACAAAAGCCAGGAGCAGCCATGTTTTGTTTTGTTTTTTGTTGTTTTTTTTTTTGTTTGTTTTTTTTTGCTTTCTCCCTTACAGATATTTTGGAATAAACCTCGGAAGTGTATTTTGATAAACAGAGATGCATTTATTATACAGTAACATATCAATATCGGCATAATAAATCCAGAGTCTGAAAACATCAGTAATACAGCACAATCAGCAGCACATACAGTATGTATGAACAAAGAATCATAGAAAATTATTCTGTAGAATTGCACAACCATTCATTTTAATTATTTAATTTAAAAATTGCACGGTTGAAAATCAGCCACTTGTGCTTAACGTGTTTGTCGACAGTACATAATATTTGTACAAATGAATGTATGTACAGTATCTGCAATTTACTCCCCTCTGTAAACCCAGCCTGGAATGTTAAGTGATGTTTGACTGAACTCCTTCTTGAAAATTCATTCATTTTAAATAAAAAATGATTTTGCTCAAAGCATGTGCTTTGATCACCAGCGAGGAACACTGACCATGCGTTCCTCACAATGCGATGAATCCACAGGTAACGAGCACATAGTATTTTATAAAGCAATTTTCACGCAAAGATGCACTTCAGTGTTATGATTAAGTTTGCAGTAACCTAATCAATCATATTCGAATAACTACAGGAAATAATAGTAAATATTATACCGTCCGTTGTTGAGTGTAGTACAATATGCATTTATGTGTAAGGTTACCTGTACATTTTTTCAACTGTAAAAAGCTTTTCTTTTACATTTACATTACATTGAGGCATATAGGAGAAGCTCTTATCAACAGCAATTGGCATAAGTGCATATGTACAGGTTAAGGTGTGTCTGTCAACATGTTCACTCTGAAACAGAACGTTCAGCTACTTTTTTTTTTTTTTAGAGAAAATGCCCGACACATACCTGTCGCACCTGTTGTGTTCAAAGAAACACTAAAACTAAAGATTTTATGATTCAGTTCGTATCACCTTCGCCTCTCTAAACAAATCAATAAGTCTGAAGGACAATGCCAGAAGAAATGGGCCGTGAAAATGACTATGAACTGCACTCAAATAGACTGATTCTGACCTGACAGCTCTGAACAAAAGGGCAAATGAGGCATGTGCAATAAGGCAGAAGTTCATATCACAAATACGGCCTCTGAGATCAACAGGCAATATGATTTCTGTTTCCCGCTACTGCTCAATAAAACTGGAACGCTCAGCAATGCTTTCATTTTTTTATGATCTTTGCTTAATAGAGGCGATTAAAGGGAAATAATTTAGTGTCCTTCAAGAGAGAAGAATGGCAGTTGAAGTTGCTATTTACTCTAATGGAGCTGAGAAAGACTGAGAAAGGATCTACAACAAATTGGCAACGATGTGTCTAGTGTGCGCACATCTCGTGAAATGTTGTAATATCCTGATATTTTATTTCAATGCATTGCAGCATACTCCATTTCTGGAAACAGGGATGACACTGTGGAATGGCCAGGCCTCAAGATAGCTGGCGATTATGACCAGCAAAACTCACATTGCACTGACCTAAAATATTGTGGGGATCACACGGCACCACTATGCACTACAAATCCCAGCATTCAATGCACAGCCTTCAGATTATGAGACTGATACAGAAAAAGTAATGTAACTAAATGCTTGAAAATTGTACTGGGAATCATGCAAGACTTGGCAGCTACCAAAAAACAGCACTATATAAGTATGCAAATTAGTCTGAAATTCTGTCCTGTTATCTTCTTTTTCACACTGTCTCACAGCTTTAAATGCCACGGCCGGTAACCGTTGTGACACAAAGAAAACCGCCGGTATGCCAGTTGCTACAGCTTTCTACAGCACTGCATGCTGGGAAATACACATTTTAAACATTCCTGTGAGGTTCCAGAAGCAGCCGTGAATATCTAGCATGAGCCTCTGAACACCTGTTTCTTTCAGCGTCAGAAACACCTGTTGGCACCTCTCTCAACAGCGTAGTTTCACATACTGTACCAACTACTGAAAGGAACCAGTTGATTAATCAAAAACCCCATGACATGGCACAACTTACAGCCCTTGTAATATCAAAGTAATTTTGTCACAAGAAAAAGCAAGAACAATAAACATAATACTGAACTTTACAGAGGTATTCCATATTGTAGGCCATGTCTTGAGTCATATATAAATGGTTATAAAATGGAGTTCCTCTTAAATTGTTTTTTTTTTTGGTCAGGTACCATGTACTGAAGTTCCAATATTGCAATGTAGCTATCATGTCTCCTTGAAAAAAAAGCCATATATGATCCCAAACATATTATATATATTCTAATATATTTAATAATATATTCCGTTATGGTTCATATCCTTCGAAGACCTGACAATTCATTGTTGTCCCCTCTAGAGGGACAAAACTGTCCAGTGTCAACATCTCCAGCTGCTATGACAACAAGTCCCTGGTGGTCTAGTGGTTAGGATTCGGCGCTCTCACCGCCGTGGCCCGGGTTCGATTCCCGGTCAGGGAACTGTCCTTTTTAGGCAATAGCAGCTCTGGTGAGGGCATCTGCTAAATGCCTGTAATGCAGTGGTTACCATCCCTGTTCCTGGAGATCTACTGTCCTGTAGGTTTGCACTCTAACCCAGCAATGCACACCCAATTCAACAGCTAGAGCAGGCCTGTCCAACCCTGCTCCTGGAGATCTACCATCCTGCAGGGTTTTCACTCCAACCATAACCAAACACACCTCACTCAACAGCTAGGGCAGGCCTGCCCAACCCTGCTCCTGGAGATCTACTGTCCTGTAGGGTTTTCACCCTAACGCTAACAAAGCACACCTCACTCAACAGCTACAGATGCTAATTAGTAGAATCGGGTGTACCAAATTAGGGCTGAAATGAAAACCTAAAAGGAAAAGGATTGGTTACGACTACTGCAATGTAATGTGCCTAGGGTCTTAATCTCAAGAATCATTCAACTATGAAACAGTGCACTGAAACATACATTACAAGGGGCATTCAATAACAATAAAATAAACAATATGTAGTTGCCAACATGTTTTTATCATCCAAGACAATTGTATTATGCCAATAAAACTAATTAACTTTAACTTTTTTATGCTGGGTTTCAGGAGAACATGTTTAAACTTTAAGTGGCCAGCAATAATACTCTAGTCTGCATATGCCCATAAAACACATTACAATATATGAACATACATAGTCTAGTTTTACTTTGTAATTCATTGACATGCAGTCTATATGTAAATCACACATGTTGAATTGTTTCTGGATGAGTGTTACCATTTCAAATATAAACGAAACATTCATTAAAAATTCATACGGATGACAGCCTGGCTGCCTAACTGTATACCGCAAGAAATGCTACAAACAATATGGACTGATACAGAAACAATTCAAGTAAAGCTAAACAGAGCTTCTCAGTTGACACAATCGATAATCAATAAGAGCACATGATCAAAGCAAGCCTTTGGTGTTGTTTTTCACTGTTCAGCAAACTGACAAACCTTATCGTCGTCACCATAACTACACAGACAAACGCTATTTGCAATCCAACAATAGCCTGAGACCATCTTTCAGAGATAATCTTACATTCAGTATAGATCCACAACTGTGCCATTTTCATTTTATGTTAGATTTAAAAAAAAAAAAAAAAAAAACATTCATAAAAACAGGTTTCATAACATGTCCATTCAATGTATTCTGATGTGGTGGGCTGACCAAGTATTAGATTCCATGATATCACACTGATGCAACTGGGTCTGCATGAGAGATTGATTTGAACTGTTATTGAATCCTTTTTTCAGTTTCAATGTACAATGGTTTTATGAAGCACAATGGCATGCAATGCACTAAGGTTGCTATAGATATGAGAGATATGAAAACAAAGACGATCGTAAAAGATCAAAGCCCCAGGTGACCACCTGAAGAAAACGATAAGTGCATTAGCACAACTCTTCCAATGCGATAAGGCCTTATGTTCAAAGAGTCTGTCAAGATCTCAAGATTATCAACCTTTATCAACACATTCAATAAATATTAATGGAACAGCAGAAACATATTCATAAAAATAAAAAAATTCAGTCTTTTTTTTAACCACTCTTATAATTACAATATTGACACCTAATCATGTGATTTTCACATATGTTTTATTTAAGAAAAATGTAAAGCAAGAACTCGATGTCTCTTTTACAGTAATGACCTGAGAAAGTAAGGAATGACAGGGAACACGAGGGATTTAACAGCCGATGAACTGTGCAGGCAATTAGGCCGCCAGACTGCCAGACTGCGGAAAAACCAAATGCCGGATAAGGGCAGGACACCATCATCTACACCCCTACGCCATGGATGAGTGCAAGAGGATCTCTAACCCTCTGAAGAGTAGGTTGGTTTCTTTTTGGAATGTTTTTGGAGTGCTCTAGAACTTTCAATTACCAGCAGTGACAGTTACATCAGCGTTTGAATGTTCCATTAAGAACATTCTAATCACGCATTTGCGATCTCACGCCTTGAACGGCTAATCGCCACATTGAGGCAGGATCATCTCATTCAGGAGACAGCACCTCCTACAGCACAGCGTCCTGATCACTGCACTGGCCGCAGGTTTACTGGCTGTCCATTGGTGTAGAGCAGGGGCCTGTAACCCTGGTCCTGGAGAGCTACAGGGTCTGCTGTTTTTTACTGTTACTCGGCGCTTAACTGATCTACCTGGGTTTAACTGTTGTACAGGTAACTCCCCTCACCTGGTTTTGTGGGTCTGAACTGTCCAGTGACTCTAAAGTGAAACATAAAAGACCAGAGAGATGCAGACCCCTGGTTCAAATGTAAGAGTGCCTCACCCCCATATTCCCTCCCACCCCATCCCCCCAACACACCCCCGTCCCTCCTTGGCCCATTACCAGAGGAAACCTGGTTTTCCATTGAAGTCTCCCATGGAAGTTCCAACCAGGTCTGGTCATATATTAGTCCAGTTTTGGCACTTTGGCAACAGGTGGCCAGAAGAAGCGATGGCTTCTGGGTAACGCGGCACGCGAGCAGCACTGACCAAAACCAGCCGCAGCGAAACACAGCCGCCAAAAAACCGCGCCGAACCTTCTCCTCAGCCGGCGCACGTTGTCTTAACGAGCCTCACAGACGCTACAAAAACATTTTCACGCTCCTCACGCCAGTCGACCAAGCGCCCGCGCAAAGACCCACTGGGTGCGTCGGGATTTTCTTTTTAAGAAAAACAGGACATTCAAAAGTCAGACAAAACAAAAGTCAGGCCCACAGACTTCACCGCCTCCCCTCCCCCAAACCCCTGTGGCCCCCCCCCCCCCCCCTTGGCGGGGGTCATACGTCGGGGCTGCTGGGCTTCAGCGAGCTCTTGGACACGTCGGTCTGCACGGTGGACACGGCGGACATGGCGATGGTGTCGTACTCCTCGGGCCGGCGGGCGCTCAGCTTGCACATGCGGAACACCACGTGCAGGTCGCGCTGGAAGTTGCGGTTGAGGAAGCCGTAGAAGAGCGGGTTGACGCAGACGGACGCCATGGCGGTCAGGTGGCAGAGGGAGAAGAGCGGGTTGTGGTTGCAGTTCATGACCGCCTCGTGGTTCCAGTCGATGACGGCGTTGAAGATGTTGAGGGGCAGCCAGCAGACGGCGAAGGCCACCACGATGGAGAAGAGCATGACGTTGATCCGCTTGGTCTCGCTCGACCGGTACTTGCTCTCCCGCATCTTGTCCATCATGCTGTTCCTCTTTTTCAGACGAGTGTATATCTGAACAAAAAGAGATTAAACGGTCAACGTTATAATGTTACACATCAGGCAAACCGTTTAAAAATGCAAACCGCTTAAAAATGGAACTCACTACCAATAAGTTGAAATTAAATATAGGTCAAGGTTTTTTTTTAAATAGTGCAACTGATTATTCCTGCTTTCGGATATTGCCTTTTTTAAAATTTTAAATACACTGCCTTGAAGTATGTTATGTCCACATAATTCAATACATTTCAGTTGATTTCAATCAACTTTGACTTGAGGTAGTTACTGGAGCAGCCATTTCTTTGCAAGAATGCAATGTACTGCCAATATACTGAAATAAAGCGCATGAGAGTACATGATGACCAGAACAGGCCATATAGCCCATCTAACCTGGCCATTTACAGGACCTAGAAATGAGAGAATATCCAGCATCGCATCGAGCATGGAAGGCCACAAGAACCCCATCTCCCCCGGATGAACTGATAAGCCAGTCCACACACTGACAACCGTGTTTTGTAGTTGTTCCAATTGTGCACTTATTGTACGTCACTTTGGATAAAAGCATCTGCCAAATAAATGTAATGTAATATAACAACTATTCATGGGAAGAAATACTTCCTGATATCCATGCAGAATTCACCCTTAGCTAATTTCCACCTTCCACATACACCCACGCTCAGAAGAGATATTGTAACAATTCAAGATATATGGGCAAATACACAAATTACTATAGGTTTCAAATATTGAAACATAGCTCGACATAGCTCAGGAGGTAAGACCGATTGTCTGGCAGTCGGAGGGTTGCCGGTTCAAACCCCGCCCTGGGCGTGTCGAAGTGTCCTTGAGCAAGACACCTAACCCCTAACCTCCAACTGCTCTGGCGAATGAGAGGCATCAATTGTAAAGCGCTTTGGATAAAAGCGCTATATAAATGCAGTCCATTTACCATATATATTTTTTCTAAATTAATTTGTGTAAAATATGTTTGAGATTATATTTTCCAAAAAGTCCATGGACAGTATGTCTTAGTAAATTCCAAGGCCTTTGCAAAAAGAAGCTGCAGGTGCATTCTTATATTAATTAGTGGAATAAAGCACAACCTGTCACATAACTGCCCTGGGAAAGAAGATAAATTACAAAAACAAACATAAATCAATCCAACTTTGATCTTTGAATCTGAACGCAGCTGGTTCTACTGTTAACTTTTCATGTGCAAACCGCAGCAGGACTGAACTGCACGAACAGGCAGCAGCCACACATGAATCCATTCATTCATTAAATAACACACAGATTAAATGATCAAGTAAATGCCAATGCAGTCATTAATGCAACCATCCTTATGCCTACATTATAAAACAATGTAGACATAAAATAATAATTAAAATCACAGAGCCTATTTTAATGTCACTTCTAGTTAATGAGTTCACTACAATCAAAGGACTTCATCATAGATGAGGAAGAACGCATATTACTCAAGGCAAGCTGACAGTAACCCTCATTAACGCATAAAACAAACACATTTTGACATTTGAATAATTGCTTTCTTTGCTTTCCTCCTTTCATTAGTGGGTATATATGTACATATACTGTATAGTCCCACTTAATTAAATGAAGCATGTTGTTATTTCGCCCTAAACTACGTGCTGAAAGGTCAGTCTTCATTCTGGTAGGCAGCTGTGAGATTGCGCTGGGTTATTATTATTGCAGATGCACTGAATTCCCTAGATAATAAGAAACTCGCTGAGGTCAGAATGAATGGATGAATTCTTCCTCCCACACGTGTGAATGGCAGCTCGATTTCTGCATTTGCATGCAGGGATTAGTGCATTCGTTAATTAAACATCTTTAGACAGATAACCATAATGGTATGAACGTTTTTATCGTAGTTTCTTCCGTCTCTCCCTGGTCACTCACTATTGAAGAATGTGTTCCGATGCATTAGTTGTTTATGCTGAAACCCCTAAACTGGTTTGCCGAAAAATTAATAAATATTCACAGTTATGATATGTTTTGCCATATATACTGCTTTGATAGGCTATCAAGATTTCATTCAATACTCCTAAGAGATGTTTGTGATGTGCTCTTGAAAAGCAGCGTTTTAAAGTGAAAATGCATTCTTTTAATAGCGCACTGTGGCATCTGGACCAACCCAGAGCACAATGACCTGGAAAAGGTCCATAGCTAAGCACAGCTAAGAGGAATCATGCACAGCTGGCTCATCGAGTTTTTCCACTGTCTGTTTTTTCATCTGTAAAAATAAACAGTTAATGTTTTCATTGATGGTTTACTTGCACTCCATGCTTTTAAAAAATGAAACATTACTCGAACATTCCATTCAGTGACTTCAATTGTTTTTTTTTTTGTTTTTTTTAATTTTCAGTTTTAAATAAACGATTGTTTTTTGCATAGAGCAAATTGGTCCTTCCATTATGTCCATTAGCTCCTGTTAGATAAAGACCCACAGATAGGAAAGCAGTACTTATTTTAAACCTTTTATGATCTGGGGTTGTCGTTCCTGTTTTGAGCTTCACCCCTTAGTTCCAGTGAAGGCAAATATTAATGATACAGCATACAATCACATTCTAGATGACTTTGTGCCCTTTCCTGTTTCAGGCACACAGTAAGGTTCATATAGAAATGGTTTTGTCGAGAACGGTGTTTAAGACCGGTGACTGGCCTGCACAGAGCCCTGACCGCAACACTATCCAACACCTCCGGGATCAATTGGAAAGCCAACAGGAAGCCAGGCCTCACTAATGATCTTCACAAATCTCCAACTTCTAGTACAAAGCCTTCCCAGAAGACTGGCGGTTGTTATAGCAGCAAAGAGTGGACCAACTCCATATTAAGGCCCATAATTTTGGATGAGATGTCAGGAAAATTACCTGACAATCTACCAAAATCAAAGACTTGGCTATTGGCTGTTTCTTGTCCATGAAAATGAGTTGGATTATTTTGATTCTACAATTCATAAACTCCATAAGGCATTAGAAAAATTAACTAACTGCGTGATGGCATGTCCTATATAAGTGACAAAAAGCCTATTGGCGAGCTAGCTAGCAGTGTAGGTGGAATACGCTGTTGACTGAGCATCCAATCAAAATGACTCTCTGGCTAAGGCCCTGGTACTCGTATCTGTATAACAAAATGTGGAATTCAAACAGGGACCGAACACAACCTTGCAAAAACACGGCTTTAATTCAAATTTGAACTTGTAGCGCTGGCATGGTTTAAACCCACTGATGGATCTGCAATGAGGTGTCAAGACAAATGGATTACCTGTCCACTTGATTAATAGCAGGCCAGTCCAACAGTGCAAACGGTGAATAATGGAAAAACAAGGACTGACAGACAAAACAGGCTGCCAGGGAACGGATTGCAAACGCTCAAAATTTAGATCTGAAGCCCCTGACTGCGTGAAGATAGCCTGAGGTCTGTCTCCTGCCCCCGTACAGATTCTGACAGATGCATCAACACAGCGGCAGACTTAAAAGTCGATTAAGACAGAAAATCGTTGCTCAAAATGATAAAACGCCGTTGCATAATGGAGTCCCTGCTCTGAATCACTCCTGTGAGAAAAAAAACATGCTTTTATAAGGGCGGCCGAGACCGCACATTAATATTGAGTATATTTGGTTGTCATGGTTACATAAGATCTTTCTTGATGAACAAATATTCCCAGAAATAAAAAAAAACGCAGAGAAGATTCCAGACTGGCGTAACTCAATGAGTGAGACTCGGTAAAGCGAAAGAAAGAAAGGGAGAAAAGGCCATGATTGACTCGCACACCAGAGCCTGGAGATCGACCACAGACAGTGGCTACATCCAGAAACATCTTTTCCCTTCTGAAAACCTCGTTTTGCTCTTTTTCTCCTCGATTGTAAAGCCCAGTCCTATTCAGCAGCCGGGCTCCGCGGCGCCACCGCTGCCTGTCAAGTTTGGAAAAGCGCAGGCAGACAGACGCGCGTTCGCCGATTCCTTCCCACGTGCCCAGAATTCGACATCAGACCGCGGGGAACCGCCTGAACAACGAGGAGCCATCCAGCAGCCCTCATCCAGCAATTTCCCTGCGACGATTTAGCAAAATGAAGGGGCACATTCGACCCAAGCTCAAAACGGCTTCGACTAACAATAAATAAAAAAAACAAAAAGGAGTGTTATGTTCCTCTAACACACTGCACAGCACACTTCTCTCTCCATCAGCCTCAGGTGAAAAATGGTGTTTACATTGTTCAGTAATAAGGAAATGAAGTCCGCTGTAAACCACACACATTAAGGCCGAAATGGTCTGCGCTTCGATTGAACCGTCCCCTTAGCCGCATTAAATCTGCGCCTCAGCGTGCTCAGACTGCTCGTTAAAAACGAGCGCCCGTCCTTCAGCGCGGTGTGGACGTTGTCAACGCACTCGGATTTACGACAGAAATCCACGCCGTTGCTTCTCGCGCTCCCGAAGCTGTTGGTTCACATCTGATGCTAAATTCTTACGACGTGACACACACGCTCCTGGGGAATAAAATCGGATCACGAAATTTATAGCTGAACTGTGGATCTACAACAGAAAAAAAACAACGACGACCGGCTGCACACAGTACATTCACTATCTAGCATCTCCTGAACCACTGCATAAAGCTTCACAAACCAGTCTGGAGCCACATTCCAGGTTTACTCCGATGGGTGTGCTTAAAAAAAAAGCAGCAAGAGGTTTCCTTTGTGGAAATGAAACGCAAGGATATTTGGCTGTAGGTGTTAAGTCAGAATTACAAAGGCCACTAGCATGCCACCACTTTGCTGGCTGAAGAATGATTTTTGTGCATGAGAATTGATCAGTCTTAAGAGAGCACAACTCCGCAGACAGCTATGTAAACTATGCACAGAGCTGAAGCAATTTTCAGAGCGCAGCTGTGTTTTTTGGTGGAGGAGTTTTTTTGAGAGGGGGTGGGGGGTTGAGATGTCTATTGTTGATGCATGACAAAGCTGAACTACTGCTGTCCTCCAGATACCATCACGATCTGCCACAAAATAAACAACTTAATTACTATTAGAATTTAAATTATAGTGAAGTTGATTCAAACATGCAGACGGGTGACAAACAAAGAGATCGGTACAGGCCTGAATACTTGACCCCAACAGTCACCTTGCTCTCTTGATCCTAAATCGAGGCCAACCGGGCCTGCTCAACATTTTTATACATGCCACAGAGCATGATAGGATGTTAATTGCTTAATTGTATCATGCAGTACACCTTTATGGAAGCATCTGGATTCGTTATGTTTCTCCACTCATTTACTCAGGTTTTTCCTTTAATTTGTCGCCCGTCTGCATATATACTGAAACTGAATTAAAACTTAAAGTATAAGTTTTAAAAATGGACCGCAGATTAATCCGCAGGTATAAAACTGAGAGAGCGAGAGCATTAAATTAATGTAAACCACTCAGCTGGTTTGTGGCATGTTTTTTCTTTTCCGTCGTGGATGAGATAAATGACAATCAACGCAACGCGGTGATGTCACCGCCATCCGCTCCCTTACCTTGAAGTAGCAGATGAAGATGAAGCAGAGCGGCCCCACGTACTGGATCAGCAGCATGCAGGTGGTGTAGGTGAGCTTGAACGTCCTGGAGGGCCAGTTCTCCACGCACACCACCTTGCCGCTGTACTGCTCGTGGAAGTGCGGCAGCAGCTTGAGCGGGTCGTCCGTCACCAGCGAGAAGAACATGAAGGGCAGCGAGGTGCAGCCGGCCAGCACCCAGATGACGCCGATGCCCACGTAGGCGTGGAGGTTGCTGGGCCGCCAGCCGCGCGGGTTGACGATGAGCTGGTGGCGCTCCACCGCGATGAGCACCAGCGAGAAGATGGAGACGGAGACGGAGAAGCACTGCACCATGCCGTTGAGCTTGCACATGGCCTCGCCGAACACCCAGTGGTCCATGAAGGTGTAGACGAGCGTGAAGGGCAGGCAGACGATGGACACCAGCAGGTCGGACACGGACAGGTTGGCGATGAGGATGTTGGTGACGTTGTGCATCTCCCGCTGCCGGGCGATGATGAGGACGAGCGCCAGGTTCCCGACCACGCCCAGGAGGGCCACGGCGCTGTAGGCGACGGCCATGACGAAGAACATGGGCAGGTGACCCTGGCACTCCTCCCCCAGGTTCAGCAGCGACAGGTTCCGGCGGGAACAGTTGGCCGACGGGGAGCAGTTCCAAGGGGCAAGGGGAAGGATGTCGGCCATTTTGGGGAGAAAAAAAAAATCCTAGTCCAGTTTTTAAAATGGTCTTCACAGGATGTGATGTCACGTCATCATTAGTGAGTCTGTGATACTTTTAGCGGCCATTTTTAAAAAATTTTTATTTCCTTTTGAAAACTATCCGCTGCCCACTGAAATCAATCAGAAACATTAAGGGTTAGAAATGTTCATTTAGAGAAGCCATTACAGTTCACCACAAATAATGAGCCCAAAATTCACCATAACTATATTTCGTAAAAAAACAGTGACTCAAGTTGCCAGGAGTTTCCTCTTTCGAGAAATGACCGTTTGATTCCTCCTTAGAGAAATGAAACGTTCGATGACGCATTCCATGTCAGTGAAAAGGGGTCTTAATTCAGACACCGGCGACCGTCGTTCGACCAAACCGAGCCCGAGATAGACGCGATGCTGAAAGTGTCGATAGCTGCCTCGACGAGCCGGTTTGTATTTGTTGTTGTTCACATTTCAGGGCAGACGGCCGCACTTTCTGCTTCAGCAGTTATCAGGTTTTCAGCTCGGTTTCTCTTCCCTTTCGAACACGCCTCCCCGGCCGAGCGCATCCTATCGTCCGGGCCTCACACTAAGATGTTCTCCCACTTCAAAATGCAAGCCCTCAATTTTTCTGACACGGATTAATGTGCTGAGTTTGAAGTCAAGCCAAACAACCTGTTTGTGTTGTGTGTGTGTTGTGTGTCTGTTTGTGTGTGTGCGCGCGCACAGGATACAGCATATGCAGCCTTATTTCAATGATACATGTTAAGAACAACTAAAAGTAAACCTGTCCAAATGATAGCAACAAAAAGTAAGACATGAAGCCACTTCTCCCCTTATGGAAATGAAATATCCTGCAATGTAATATATTGCAAATTGTCTCACCTCACTGGCAATCTGCAATATTATTTAGCAAACAAAATAATAGAAATAAGACTATAAGTCCAAATATGAGACTTTAACACTTCTTTATTGACTTATTTTTGGGTATCTGGAGTGTGTGCATGGCAGTAATCTGTATATCTGTGCATATATTGCGAAGAGTTGCAATATGCTGAAACAATATATTTCATTTCAGTATATCACGGTATCTTCCATTTCCATAAGAGATATTTCCCATGAATAATGCAATTTACCAGAACATCACTTCAAACTTTTGATCATATTTGTCTGATGCTGTCTCAAAATTGGGACATCCAGGGTATAGCCAGGGCCCTGGTAATACAGCACCTTAAAACAACAAGATTCTCAGTGTTCAAGTCGACTCTAATAGCTCATACAGAGTCCAGTCAGGAATAAATAAATATTATTGGAGTTAAAATTACCCTTGTCAGAATTGATTTTACTCTTTTACATCTTGCCGCGCACCGACTTGACCGAAGCAGCGTCTCTGTTCTTTTGAGAGGGCTCTGAATAGATTGAAGCCTGGCCCAAATACATTTGCTTTTATGTAACACGGCGTCTCATGAGACTGTTGAAATAAATTTCACTTTTATGAAACGGGCGCAGAGAAATGGGCTGGGCTGGAATTCAGAGGGCAATGAAGTGCCTGGTTCATATAAAACGAATCTTCAGGCCAGCTTATTAATGCCGGGCCTCTTATTATTAATTCTGTAAACGCGCTGCCGGTCGCCCCCGTCCCGGGGGACTAGTGATAAGAGTGTTTTATTAGTAATACTGGAGAACAACAACAGGTTTATTGCAGGTTCTGATTTATGGCTCCGTCCACCGAGCGCTAACCGGCTGTTCACAGTTACCGTGCCATAACTCCCATTATCTTGGCCGCATCCAAAGTCTCCAAACGCGTCCAAAGACACCACATTTGGACGTGAAAGTAGACCAGCTTCAAGGAGTGCTCCTGTGAGGGTGGCTACCACAGAACATGTACTTCACAAGAAGGGAATTCATCACTTTTAGGCATCCTGACAGGCAGCATAGGCATAGTACCTCACTCCATGTGTTGCATTTGCTCAATTGGTTCCACATAACATGGCTAACCAGAAAAATCTGCTGTAGGTTAAGAATGAATTTGGTACACAGTACAGCTGTCTTGACAGAGCATAATAATAGTTGTAATAAAAATAATAATAATAATTATTACTATTATTTTTGCTGTTATTGTAGTAATTGTTGTTATTATTACTATTATTATATTTTTATTACTTCATTTTTTACTTTTTCATATCTTTCTGTTAACATATTATCAGTAACACGTACACTCTGATGAATAGCTGTTGAAGGAGTTTCAAGAATTGCGCCTTGCTCAGTAGTACAACGGCAAAATCATGCCTGGAATTTAAACCTGAAATCTTAAACCCTGAGTGCTCTTCTAGTTCTTAGACCACTATGGCATACGGTAGCTGTAGAGCAGAAATATGAACGTTTAGATCTGCAGTGGTGAGAGCCTTTCATTCGCCCCAAGGCAAATGGAGTTTGGGTCATAAAATGGAGCTTATTTAGCATCAGGGTCTTATTGGTATTGGCTGCTAATGGCTTAAAATGAATTTATGTGTGTGAGCCCGACGCTAACATTATGGCTAACGTGATGGGCCTACATCATGGAGAGGCTATGCATTTCATGCACCACTGATGGTGCAAATTAAGTGATAGTTTAAAAAGGCTAATCATAATCATTCTTTTATTTATTTATTTATTTATTTATCTTTTATTTATTATTTCTTTTTATTTTATCATTTTCACCAGCCAAACATATACAGGAACTCAGTCCCAGAGTCATACTCCAAGAGAAACAAGTGGAAATATTTTCCTCTGAAAATAAAAATTAGTTGTTTTTTTTTAAACTTAAGTTGAACTTAAGTTTAAACACTTCCTTTAGTTGCTCCTACGTTTCATCCTGCACAGGATAGCCCTGTTGTGCGACTGCTGCATAATTGCAATCACACCCTTCCCCAGAAATTGTGTACCGCTTTATTTGAAAACCATGAAACACATTTTTTTTTTAAACTTAATTGGGTCACTAAATAAAGCGAGTGCGATTATCGGAAGACAGTAACACTTTATGGCACCTCTGCAGTTGCCTTGAATGTGGGTCAGGTGTACGAATGCGTAATTATGTAGTGCAGCACAATATTGTCATTAGAGAGTGGTTGGGTTCTTACAGGAAATGCTGGCCATTCAGGCCGAACCATGACAACCGGCATTGAAACCAGGAAACATAGGAAATTTACAATAAGTAATCAGATAACAAGATCAGACGGCAGTACGGACGTTTATTGCATGAATGTATGTGGCCTTCTGTAAAAATATAATTACATTATCTCTCACTAAAACTGGCTGGGGAATTTAGAAAATGTGTGTGTGTGTGTGTGTGTGAGAGTGTGTTCATGCGTGTGTGTGTGCGTATGTATGTGTATGCATGTGTATGTGTGTGTGTGTATGTGTGAAATTACAGTTACAATTACCAGCATTGCCTCGCAAATTGTCTCTGCCCTTTGAAGCTCTGTAGTTAAGAATCAGGGGAAACTCTGAAATTTCTTGATCTTGAGCTGGAAATTAAATTTTAAGGAGCCTCTCGTCAACTGAGAGTCTTTTATCCACCGGGATACGGCCTCGCAGTCTCACTCTCTCACAGTGAACTGTCTAGCCTTTGACAGTCGTTCGGTGATCACAGAAGAATGTTGTGTCAGGCTAACTTATGACTGGTTGACTAGGCCCTGATAATTTAACCGTGTTCTAGTGAAAGACCATTGGATGCTTAATGAGCCTCACGTGTCACCCTTTCTTCGTTAGCCTTCCATAGAATAATTACACACAATTTGTCTTCACTGGGGCAGTGCGTTTTTTTTTTTTGTTCTGAGGGAGGATGCTGAGGTCACTACAAATCGTTTCCATTTAACAAATTCAAATATCAACAGACGTGCGGTGTGGGTGTTTGGATGGCAGTCGAGGGCAAGTCTATCTTTGGCACGACACTGAGCGTAATGTGAATATGCAGATTTTCCCCCCGTTTAAATTTGACCTTCTAACCTTGTTTTCACCCCGAGTTATTCAGTTGTCAGTTTAGCTTAGCTCATTCAGTGGGCTACAATGAATGATGTGATCTGACCTGAATTACATAAGGTGAATTATGTCTAATGCAAAATCATTCGGCAGGTTTATTCCCGAAAGGAACAAAATACATGCAGCTATAAATAACTTTATCGCGCATATTGGCCATTTCCGTATTGGAACATTGGAACGCTTTAATGTTAAAGACGTCACCTCCAGACAAAATGGGCTATTTGTTATGCGTGTAATGAGGATATTATTCAGTCTTGATTAACTGTTCGCTTCGATCGCTGAACAAGCGCGACACTTGTAGCACATACTTGACACGCGACGTGCTTCTAACCACCCCGAGACGCACCAGTGTTTTTCCTGCAGAGAAATCTCCTGGCTGCTAATATGTAACCTTAAACTGTTGCAGGACAAGATAATCGCGCGCTAGTCCATTCCAAAACTGATAGAAATAACACGCGTCGGCAATACTATTTCCAAGAGGGAAGGCCATGCATGCGCGCAACATTTTTGCAATTTCTTCCTGGTCTCCTTTTTATAATACAATTGATCTTTTTCACTCTTCCATGGCATGCATAAACTGAACCTTGACATTTTGAGAAACCGCCAGGATATTGTTAAATGGCATCGTAAAAAATGCAAGGCGAGGACAGTCGTCAAAAGTTTCTCTACGTGTATGAATCATACAAACCATCTTACCTGGGGTATAAAGTACGTCGATGTTTGTAGAACAAGGTGACATTTGTTTCAGAAGGGCCAATAAATTACGTTCTTGCCACGCAGCGACAATTAATAGAGCAATTAGCACATCTGATACGGTCAACTGTGAGATGAAAACCATAGTTAATTGCAACATAAGTTATGGTAGATTTCAGACATTTATGAAACACCCGTCAAACAGGGGCCTTAAGGCTTCCCGTTATTTACCTGCGCAGTTTCAGAAGAAAATTCTCAACAAGGTTTTTTGTGTAAACATTAACTAAATCACCTCACGATAATACAAGTAATTATACTCAAATTGGGTCGTAAAATGTCAAAGTGGTTTCACCAAGCGTAAACAGGTCAAGGTGCAAAAAGCTTTCCTTTTTTCATGCATACGCGTAAGTCATTTTTAGAATTGTTAAGTGTTTTTGTTACGGGATCAGACGGGAGCGGAGTTCGGCGTTATGATTGTTTTGCCGTGTTTAAAATAGTCCAAACTCCCCCTTTCTTAGCAAACCGCCAAGAGTTCCAAGATGAGTATATATCAGAAGACTATGGACCGAGAGCTCATAATTCAATTAGGACAGGATCACTTTATAACCCGCAGACGCATAAAACAAACATGCTCTCTGCTTCAGTTCAGCATAGCTTTCTTTACATCTTCAAATATCCCTGGAAGTCGACTAACAACAACTCGACTGCATTAACCGCAACACATTTTTTAAATACGAATGAAAACCTACCTTTGTATGCGTTTCACTTGTCGAACAACACGAGAAACGTATAATCGGCAGGGTTGATGGTATATCCTCTGTAACAGTTAAGAGCCGACTGAGGCGGTGCTCTTGTGTTCCAACTCCACCTTACAGATCGTCACATGGTCTCGTTCTGGGTGATAACGGATCTCCAAATGAGCGCTTTTCACTCGCACAATTGCTCAACAATTCAGACACGAATGCCACAGAGGTTAATGTTTTTCGTAGCGCTCTGACATACATTTTAATTGAGCGACCGACCACACTGTACTCTGAACTATGAACACTGGCACGACAGCGCCATCTACACGTTAAAATATTAATAAACGAGATATACAACTGTGCTTTTTACTCAGGACGCGACGAGATTACAAAATTTGGATCTAGTTTTTTTTAAAATACGAAACAGATTTTTAGGAGGCTCGTATGCCTACAGTATATACAGAAACTTTACAAACAACACCTCGTAGCTACGTGGCTAGGGCTTCACAACGGAATATAGAGAGCACGAAGTCGTACAAAATGAGAAATGTTTCACACTGTCAAATGTTACAGTTCCATGGACTGTAAACTGTAGCCTAACCTATATTCTGTATGTTTTAGCTATTTCACCCCCACCCCACCTCCCCCAAGCCAACCCACACCCATTGATATTCCTCTTTTTGTACGACACAGTCGGCGATATATATGAGCCGAGACGTTATCAAGCAAACTCGCAGACCCATAAAACATCTGGTGTAGTAATCGACATTTATTTCGGTTTTTAAAAATCGCTGAATTAAATATTTTACGTGATACCACTGCTGGAGGCTTACTTATCGTTTGAAACCGCCACTTTGATATTCGTCTTGGACCTCGTTTTCCGTGGATCTGGAGAACAACTGACTGATACAACTGACACATACATCGGGGAGCTCTTGGAGCTAGGAAGCTTCCTGGATATCCCCACTGGAAAAGAAACATCGGACAAATGCGAAAGTACTATCCATGGTGCTGAATTTATTTACGCGAGATGCTGTTGCGAAACTTCGCAGTTCACAGACACTTTCATCAGCGATTGAACGCCGAAGTTTCATCGTCTGTAACCAATAGGGAACGACATCAAGGAGACGGCTAATTATACGCGAAAGTTTAGGCTGATGCAAGGAGACATGCGGCGCGATAACGGTTCATCAGTGAAGATAACCTAATGAAGTCCCAGACGTCGAATTGCAGGAATAAATTTGGTGACGCGTGAAGAAAAGCAGACCACTTTTTCACCGTTGACGAGAAACCTTTCAAGAGGCAAGACGTTGCGTTATGGTAACCAACAAGATCAAAAAAGAACTGCTCTAAGGTACTCCTTGTGTTTTCACTCAGCGCCGTATAACTTTGAACCCTTTAAACGCCGAATTATCCGCAGAAAAACGTCAATATACATATTTGCTTTACTGTATTGGCCTGATAGAGCTCCCGGTTGTACGTGAGAAGGTAAATGTGTAAGAGTTGGTAATATTGAGCCTTCGTAAAATTAAGCATGTATATCGTATATTATGCTAATTGATTGCTTTCTGTATGTCTGTGTGGATTGTGTTTCTTTTAAATAGTAGCTTAGTGCCGTTTATGCGTCACTAACGGACACTGAGATATCGGGGGGGAAACTGTAGCCTAATTTAACAAGAACAATGATAGTCTATTCGGTACGGGCAGATTTTTCAACGATAGGTAGAAGTTGTATGCTCAGGGGCTACGCACATCTTTTGCCGTAATAGGCGTATGGTAGGCAACATGAACAAATGCTACGCTTTGTGCGCAAAAGCGTTATCGGATAAACGGTTATTGTATGTTGAGAAGTTGTGGCACATCTTTATCTTACTAAACGCTAACCGTAAACGGTCTCTGGCATTTTGTCAAACAGTGACTGGGTGTCAAGTTATCATTAACCTATTGTAAATTTAAAGCACTGACTAAAACCCAGCACCAGACATCTGCGATGAAATTAGGTGAATATGAACTGGTACTGCGGTATATCAAACAGGATAATCTGTCAGAGGTATCAAAATGTAATCCACCCAAGTTTAATATAACCTAACATTCTAATTCAACATTTACACAAACTGATAACTGTGCTTTACCATGTGCTGAAAGGGGCTTATTACTAAATCTCCCAAATGGATGTAATATCAAAGATAATGAGAAGACTCCTGATCCTATCTCTTAATCCAGTTTTCCGCGACATGATATTCGCCATACTTACAAGCATAGCAGAACTGTTTATTGGTGGTTGGCCGTTAGTGGCTCAGGGAGGCTGTCAATAAGAGGCCTGTTATGCGTTCCTGGTCAGGAGAATGAAGGTAAAAAGCATGGGAAAAACTGAGGAAGACAACATATATTCACATCAAATAATATTACATTATACAGAGGTGTAAATAAAACTGTTATACAGGCTTGATGTTCCTGTGTGCGCATTCGTTTGTTTTATATGTCGTTTTTTCTGTGTTTGTTGTGATAGAAGTCCTTCAGAGGCTTGAAGATGGATTCGGGATATATTAACGCAAGTGAAAACCCCATTGATAATGCGACCATGTTGCTGTACAACTCGTACATGGCATTATGGGAAGATTTCGACAGCAGCGTGAATGACATGCGCTACTTCCTGATTGGACTGTACACAACCGTGAGCGTCCTGGGTCTCGTAGGAAACGTGCTCATACTGACGGCGCTGGCCAGGAAGTGGCGAGAGAAGAGCATCATAAACCTCCTGGTGGGCAACCTGGCCTTCTCGGACATCCTGGTGGTGCTGTTCTGCTCCCCCTTCACCCTCACCAGCGTGCTGCTGGACCACTGGGTTTTCGGGGAGGTCATGTGCCACGTGGTGCCCTTCCTGCAGTGCGTCTCCGTGGTGGTCTCCACCCTGGTGCTCATGTCCATCGCCATGGTGCGCTACCACATGATCAGCCGGCCGCTGTCGGCGCACATGTCGGTGCACTCGGGGTACGTCCTGCTGGCGGCCATCTGGACGCTGGGCCTGTCCATCTGCTCGCCGCTGCCCGTCTTCCACCGCACGGTGGACGTGAGCCGCGCCTTCCGGCTGGGGCCGCCGCGGCGGAGCAAGTGGCTGTGCGTGGAGTCCTGGCCCTCGGGCGCCTACCGGGTGGCCTTCACCCTGGGCCTGCTGCTGGTGCAGTACATCCTGCCCGTGGTGTGCCTGACGGCCAGCCACGCCACCGTGTGCCGGCGGGTGTGGGCGGGCGAGCTGGCGCAGCCGGGGCAGCCGCCGGGGCCGGCCGAGGAGAACGAGGCCATCCGGCTCACCCTGCCGCCGCCGGCCGAGCGGCGGGGCCGCCGCCTGCCGCGACGCGTCTCCGCCCCCGAGGGGTGGAGCCCGGGGCTGGCGGGCGGGAAAGAGAGGCGGCGGTACAGCAGGAAGGGGTGCGCGGTGGGGCCGGCCGCCGGCCGCGACCGGGTCTCCGGGGGGTCCCGGGGGTCTGGCGAGGGGGCGGCGGCTCGGGACGGGGACGGGGACCGTGACCGGCGACCGCCCCCCCTCCTCCGCGTCCCCCAGCCGGGCCCGCTCCCGCCCAACGTCCCCGTCTGCTTTGAGGAGCTGAAGGAGGAGGAGTGGCGGATGGCGCTGACCGCCGCGCGGACGTCGGTGTCGCGCGCCAGGAGGCGGTCCCGCGTCGTCTTCCTCAAGCTGACCGCCGTGGTGCTGGCCTTCGCCGTCAGCTGGATGCCGCTGCACGTCTTCCACCTGCTGACCGACTTCAGCACCGACCTCATCTCCAGCCGCCATTTTAAGCTGGTCTACTGCATCTGCCACCTGCTGGGCATGCTGTCCTGCTGCCTCAACCCCGTGCTATACGGCTTCCTCAACAACGGCATCAAGTCCGACCTGCTCTCCCTCATCCGCTGTCTCTAGGCAGCAGAGAGAACGTGTTTCATGCATTACATGACATTACATTACGTTACATTACAGGCATTTAGCAGACGCTCTTATCCAGAGCGACTTACACAACTTTTTTTTGTTTACATTACATTGAATCCATTTATACGGCTGGATATGTACTGAAGCAATGCAGGTGAAGTACCTTGCTCAAGGGTACAAGGGCAGTGGCCTACCCGGGAATCGAAACCTGTGACCTTTTCGGTTACAAGACCATGCTGTGGTTTACGGGCACCTTGGGACGTTCCAGGAAACAGCGGGGAACTTTCCGGATTCGATCCAGCGGAGCTCCAGCTGGCTGTGCCACCTCAACGATAACGGGTTCGATGTGAGGTCGGTGAGAGACATCAGTGCGAAGGACATCGGGGAACCTGTATTTAATCTACATCCACATCAATCTACGGTCCTTAACGCTCACCTGCAGATGAACGCAAGCTGTTCGGCGGGCTCATTTTGGCTCATTTAGATTTAGCGATCGCTCAACCCGCCATCCTGAGCGCTGATGAATCCCAGCCATAATATTTGATAATTACAACTTACCGCTAACCTTCGGGGGCCCATTTTTGAAAAGAACATTGACCTTCTCCAATAAACTTTAATTTATTTCCTAGCCACGGTCATTAGCATATTAACAAGAATGTAATATAAGATCATTTTAAGTTAAACTTTTGGTTAATTTTTCAGTTAACAGCCTAAGAAGCCCTCACAGCAATTTCAAAGTAATTATGGCTGAGGAACAGTAATGTGTCTTCAGAAAGCTCTTAAGTTTTATTGCCATTGCAAACAATTAAACGCATTGGTATTCACTCCTTGGTAATGTAACGTTATCAATTTCCAACCGTGCTTTCGCACATGTGGTGTACATATATATGGAAAATATGCCAGTTGTAACAAGTATTTCTGTATATTTAAAATGTATTCACATCACGTCTGGATAAAAAATATGTTGTTTTATTTTATTATTAATCATCATTGTTTAGTACCACCCTTGTGCTGATAAGTGCCAAATCATGGTTACCCACATATGTAGCTGAGTCTATTTCACTGAAGCAATTTGAGTTTCTTGCACAAGGTTATAATAGCTGTGTTCCCACCTGGGAAAACAGCCTGGAAACTTTGATTAAGAACCTGCCAATAAGGCAAGCCTTATAAACAGCGCTATTTTAGAAAGGCAGGGTTGGTGTCGACCATTAGGCTAATTAACGGCACTGATTGATTGTCGCCATCCTGTGTTAAAGCACCTCTTTCCTGCAGGGAGGGGCCTCTTTCAGCATGACGATGCTTCTGTCCACGGAGCTTGAGAACCTGCTGTCATTTTAGCTAAGCATGCGCTGGCTTACTTTACTATGGGAGAGAGTGGAGTCCTACTGCAGATATGCTGGTGAGATCTGGACCACGGTATAAAAGAACCTGCTGTCACTGTACAGAAGCTAAGTATGTGCCGACTTACTTTACTCTGGGAGAGAGTGGAGTCCTACTGCAGATATGCTGGTGAGATCTGGACCACGGTATAAAAGAACCTGCTGTCACTGTACAGAAGCTAAGTATGTGCCGACTTACTTTACTCTGGGAGAGTGGAGTTCTACTGCAGATATGCTGGGTGAGGTCTGTACCACGGTGCACACAGGCTTTACCAGATTGGTTATTTCCATTCCATTGTTCTTCACCTGTGGTATAAATCTCTTAACACTTTTGAATGTAATATTTTATGAATTTCTGAATCATTTTACTTTTAACACAGTGCGTATCTGTCTTGTATTTTCTTATTGGGGGCGATCTAACTGAGGCGCTCAAATAAAAACAATAAGTGAATAGATGCACTGTTGCACTGTGATTAATAGCTGAAATTGACTTGATATTCAACAGCTTTTGAAATGGCTGTGATGTGAAATATGCTTTTTATAAGGTCTTGTGATGACTGAACTGAATACTGAATACAGAATTATTATTTAATGAATTTTAAATAGCTTCTTTCTCTTGTCCAGTAGGGAATACCTGATCTGCCCTCTATCAAAATGCACTGACTAGTGTGTAACGACAAATTCTGAAGCAGCCAAATCTGCAACTCATTGGACCATGAACCAGAACCAGTTTATCAGTGCAATATGCCAGCTGAAGTCCCCCTTATTTATTCTGTTTGTGTAATTATTGATATTATTTTTTTACATTACATGGGGTTTGCTTTCATCCTGAAGAAAAGAAGCAAACTGTAATTCACAAAGAGTACTGCTCTGGGGGTCAAAAGTGACAGTGGTTATACGTTTTCTGTTAACAGATAAACAGCATAGCTGCATTGTGCTCACTCATAATTTAGGCAAAAATCATAACTGAATCATAGATCAGGATTTCGTCTTCGGAATCTTCGGTTGCATCACTCATGCGGGACTGAATTTAGGGAGGGGCTCCTCGACTTTGACTGAACTGCAGGAATATGCAGGCAAGGCCCGGAGTCACACTACTCACTGCTAGCCTTCATAGGCTTAAGCGTTCTGTGATAAGCTGCTTGGTCACAGTCAACCTGTTCAGTGACATTTTTACAGAGTTCTCTATAAATATCAAAGGCTAACGTCCAGCTGAACTAGTTTTGATTGCCGTGGAAAATTCTCATAAATGTTTGATAGCGGAAGAGGCAAACAAATGTGGAATTTGGGCCTAAATAAGCATTTGCGGCCTTCAACACTCACCCCCCCCCCCCAAACTACTACCAGAGTAGTAGTTTGGGGGTATTCCTTTGCCTTTGTCACAGACACAAAAATAATTCATTTCGACAAGCTTTCAAAACCAATATACAGAGATTCCAAGACACTGTCTGACATTCAAATGTCAAATGGAGAATTTTACATGGGTCTTTGAGTTGTTTTACTTTTGACCAGTAAGGTCAAAATGGATCACCATGTATTTTGTATCGTACATGTATGTATCTACATCTACAGCAAATTATTACAACAGGCACCGAGAGAGGTACAACAGAATACAGAGTGTCATGTCAATCTCACAATGGATGTGTTAGCTGTTATGATGCAAGTTATTTTCATTACATAAAATTGAATAGTCTTATTGCACACACATCCCATTTCAATTCCACGTGCGCGCACAGAAGGCACAAAGACAATCCGCAGAAGCAATTTTAACTGAGTACGGGAGATTGCTCTGGGCGCACCAGCAGTGTTCTCTACACCACAAGCACTTCCCAGATGCTCTTTATCGAGAGTGACTGCTTGCACTTTTTTTTTACATTTACATAGTCTCCATTTGGATGTGTCCTGATTCAATGCAGGTTAAGTGCCTTGCTCAGGGGTACAACAGCAGTGTGTTACGTGGGAATTGAACCTGCAACCTTTAGGTTACAAGGCCAGGTCGTTGAACTTGATTATACAACACAGTCACCATTGTAGCGCACTGTCCAGAGTAGGATTCATACATACAACCGTCTGTGGCTACAGGCTGAGCTCCCTCAGCCTGCTGCTGCACCACCAGTCAAACGACCTTTAACCTTTCTAACAAGCCCCCCCCCCCCCCCCATTCAAAACAGAAGAACAGGACATTTTTCTAAATCTAAATCGGATGTCTACAGTCAGACCCCTAGCCCTGAAAGATGGAACCAAAGAAGACAACCCCCCGAACCACCCAACCCGCTACACAATACCCCCAACCCCCTTTTCTTCTACACAGCCATCATTTTATATCTGGATTTGTCCCCCCTTATATGTGTGCCACCGCTTTTGATGCTTCTATTCTCAGCGCACTGCTGAACAGGGGCATTATGGGAATCTGCGGGAGGCCAGAACGGGCTGTCACAACAGCTGGCTGTCAAACGCATTGATTCTTGTCAGCAGACAGCAGCGGCAGAGAACCGAGTCACCATCTCTACTGGCCCGAATACCACCCTGGTACAGTATGCCTTCTCCAGCAATCCAGCATATTTTGTGTGGTGCAGTTTCCCATAAAATATTCATAACAACTTTCAGAACAAAAGGGGAAGAGAGATAAGGCGTGTTTTGAGCAGCGTGCAGAAACACTTCGGCAGGTCCATCAGGACCTCTGCCTGGGCACAAAGACAGCTCATGCCTGGATAATTGCACTGTCGTAGATATGAAGTTTGATGCCACCCATTTCAGCCTATGCCAGAATTGCAGATTAATCCTTTTGTAAATGCTGTCACAGGCAGCCTCCTCATGTGCAATACTGCACTGGTGTTGGACGGTTAGTCAGCGGAAGATGTTGTTGTAATTACTGCACAGTGCACCCACGGTTCAGTGACCAGCAGAGGTCAATTTAATGGGGTGAACTTCTACATGGTCAAGCATGCAGAAAGTTCACCAAATGTGCTGAAGAAGTGTCCAAATTTTAACACACGGGACATATCCTACAAACACTGACAATACCAGCTGAGGCATTTTTCAAAAACAAGCATTAACAATAACCATCCATGCATATAAAAAGAAACCCTAAACAGATTTGTACATTCATAGTCTTGAGTAGCACCAAGTGAGAGACTTGTGGGGTTTAGGTTTTCAGCTCAGTTTTGAAAGACATTTTAGAGAAAGAGCTCTAGCATTAACAATAACCATCCATGCATATAAAAAGAAACCCTAAACAGATTTGTACATTCATAGTCTTGAGTAGCACCAAGTGAGAGACTTGTGGGGTTTAGGTTTTCAGCTCAGTTTTGAAAGACATTTTAGAGAAAGAGCTCTAAGCCGTAATTTAAAACGAACGCCTTCGACAACTTTGATGCATCAAAGATCAAAGCAGTGCAGTGAAAATGTCAATCTCTTTTTTCTCCATTTTGTTTTTGCTTTTATGAGACATCATAGAGCATATTACATCAGCTTAACAGAGGGGTACAGTACAAGAATGGAGTAGATACACACACACATCTGAATACAGTCAATCTAATACAGACTGAACACCTTTAAATGATGTGGATTATGATGATCCTAAAGCATTGTGGATCTGACATAATGTCTGTGAGGCATAGATAATCCCAGGAGCTCTGCATAAGGGTATATTAAACTGGAGTTAGACAAGCTTACCGTAATTGCAGGATCCAGTAATGCACATGGATGAAATCGCAAATAAGAGTAAATAATACAGCTCCTCTTCCTCCCTCTCGTCCAATGCATGCTGGGATAGGCTCCAGCACCTCCCTCGACCCTGACCAGGAATAAGCAGGTATAGATAATGTATGGATGGATGGCTAACATAGCTTCTAAGCTCAACAGTAAGTATGAGAGAAAATTCATTTCCATCCGCCTCTCATTATGACCTACGCCCAACTTGACCAGGCATTGGAAAGAGAGTTTGATTACCCAGCTGAGCACTAAAACCATGAAGATACCATGACTGAAGCACCTGCACAAAACACATGCATGCACACATGCTCATACATGTGAGCACACAGCAACACACTCCTATGCCGTAATGCATGGAACATGTAAATTTATTTCAATCCCTAACGCCACATTTGGCACCTGTTTCTCAGTACAAGACAGTAAAAGCCAACTGTTTTCATGAAATGATAATGCACTGCTGACGTTAAAAAAAAAGAACTTTTCATAAAATGTCACCTGTAAAGATAATGTAATGTATTCTCACCTTTTCAAGTCTATCTAATGCTCAGAGAACTGCAGCAGGTTCTGGCAGTTTCCAAACAATGGATAGCAATGACAACAGCCTTGCCACCTGAAAGAGAAAACAAGTCTCGATCTATAACTAGAGTCAGCATACAGACTTACGTTGTAAAATATTTGCATTTGAAATGCGCCAGTGTATACGTATTTGTATAATTCATTACAATTAGGAGAACTGCGGTTTTTAGTGGGTTAAAAGGAGCAGTGCTTCTGTAATTTTTTTTTTTTTAACTACATAAAAAGAATCAATGTGAAATGTCACCAGGAGGCCTAGGATAACCTTGATCTCATTCAAAAGGTGCATTGTAACTTCCATTCTGGGACAGAAAGGTCATTCCTGACTATTAGAACTTGCCTGAAGAGGCTTGTGACCTTTTTTAATACCTCGGTATATATCGGGACCTTTACATTTCAGACAATATGCATCCAGAATAAACTTCTGAGCATTCAATTAAACAGCTATTAAATCTCATTCTGTTTCATAAACATCAACGAATAGAATAACATTGCATAAACAGTCTACAAATTGTGTAGATTCTTGGCAGAGCTGCTGGAACATCCGTAATCTTCTCTCAACGCCATATAAGTCACGCCATTATACTCTTTTTGGTTCGGAATAGGAGCCAATATTTTCCCCAAGATTTTATAGAAATCTATCTTTTATTCATGTGTTTTATAGGATTGTACTAGTATGTGGTTTTCTGTAGATATTGGCAGTAGTACTCTGTTTTTTATGGTTCTAGGTTGGCAACAACCTGGATTTTAGCTGCAAAAGGTGCTATTACGCCCAGGGGTTCTATTGCGCGCTCTGCTGATGCCACAGTCTAGTTGACAGCGTGTACACTGTAAACAAAA
Organism: Anguilla pacifica; assembly: GCA_039654925.1. NCBI lineage: Eukaryota > Metazoa > Chordata > Actinopteri > Anguilliformes > Anguillidae > Anguilla > Anguilla pacifica. The sequence continues at coordinate 65,528,506 of CM077288.1, forward strand.
AGACATGAGCTTAGGTCTACATTCACCTGACGTCATCAGGTTACGTCAAATAATATGACTGCGAGCTATTCGCACTCATTTTACATTAGTTCGTTTTCTTACATTTTTACGGACTAGGAGACCGCATATTAGCCCACCTATTATCATTCAATCTTCCCAAAACGTTGAAGGTCCCCTTTAAAGTTTTCAAGAATATAATGGTCTTCCGGAACTAATTAACTTTTTAATCCGCGATCGGGGAATCTAAACAGTGTGGGACCACTTTCCGTCAGCGAGAAATTGCACGTGCTTTTTTTGTTGTCAAACTCACTACAGCGAGCACTATTTATAAGGAAATGGTAAGCACTTAAATGTCTATCTGTTAGACAGTTAGCTATTTTGATATTTGTATTAGAGCTTAGTGTTTGTGAATTGTATAGCTACTGTTAAGGTAGACTGAAAGGTGACTAACGTACTCGCCTTGTGTGTACTGTTAACAGCCGAAGGTACTGAAGGGTGGTAAGGGAGCGGTAGAGAAGAAGGTAATTCATCCATACAGTAGGAAAGCAGCCTATATTGCAAGAGGAGTTGTCAAACAAGAGAAAAAAGAAAAGTAAGTTTCCTTTGTCTTCTTGCATATCGTCATTCACTTGCCTCGGTATTTACTAGCTACTTCACGTGTCCAACTGAACTCGGTTGTTTGCTTATCGGTAATGCTAAGCTTACATTCGCTACATATATACAATGAACAGCTAACTCCCTCTCCAGCTAGCGAATGGGCAGCTTGTTATGAAGTGATCATAGCGAATTTTTTTGTGAAGCTGATTAACTGATCATAGACTTGTTCCAAATATTTGTCTAGATGTAGCAGGCTTCATAGCATTTCAGATCTTCTGAATAGGTTTATTTGTTTTACAAACTTAGCGAGCTCGTGTCTTCAGTATCAATCTATTGGGTTTGGAAAACTTGAAAGTTTTGAATTTTATGTCTCGTCTGCAGGCTAAAGCATGAAAAAACCTTACGACTAAATGCAGTCGGTAAGTTATTTGGAATGTTAAGTGCCAGCTTGTTATTTTCCATTAATCTAATCATTAATATTTTGTGTTTGTAAAAGCAGGGCTGATAGCCTTTTGGGTTGTACTCCTGTTCTTCTGAAGTGTGTAACATTATGAGCAAATAATAATTAAATGGCTGCATTGTCTTGCCAGCCAAATAGTTGATAAAATGAGTCTTATTAAAATAGGGCTGTTGTGGTGCACCACTCACAGTTCCGTATCGTAAACCCTTTGTCAAAAAGCAAAGCTTACATGGCTATAGTTCAGATGTGTTACCAATGCGTTGAATCAGATTAAGAAAGTCTGTCTCAATATTATTTTAATCCTTCTCAATTGTTAGGTGTGCATTTCTGTTAATTAACTGTTAATCGGTTGTTCATTTGTGTGCAGGTGAAAAACTTCTTTGGTTCCAGAGCCAGCTTGATCCTGAAAAAACGGAATACACAAAACAAGATGCTTGTGAAATTATTGAACGGTAAGGGCAGGAGTTATTCAATGACATATTGACGTTACAGTCAGAAATACCTCTGTTTTGTACTCTTAACACGCTACATTTCAGTAGTGTTAATGTAGCAAATTGCTTCAGTTCTTCCTTTGTGTTTTGTAAATGTTCATGAGCATCACTGTGCAATAGATGCTGCACATTTTCACTCTGTAATTGGGTAACCCCGCTAGCTAAACTAAATTGATACCTCCGATGTCAACAACGGAGGTAACTATCAGCCCACAATGCATACATCAGTCAATCTGCGTAGTACCAGCTCTGAACAGATACCAGTAAACACACGCCGTGTTCCCTTTCGTGGCGGCAGATATCTGCATCGTTTTGACGCGGAGATGGAGCAGATCGAACTAGCGAATGGAATTAAAGGCAGGCAAGGACGTCTACATGGCTCCAGGGAGAACGTCATCAAACAGACCGTGGAAAGAGAGCGAGCGTTATACGAAGGAAACGGATTCGGTGAGTCGTTCTTTCAATCATTCGGTCAATACGTTTTTCTGTTACGTATGTGTCGGCTTTTCTTATTCCTGTTGTTGAACACGTCTGTGGAAAAAGACCGCGATGAATGCTTGGCACATCCAGCGCTCAGGGTTGTTATGGGATTTCTTGCTTAGAAATGAGCTATACTGAGTGTCCTGCCGAACAGTAGAACAGGCATTCATCCGTCAATAGAGAACGACGGTTCAATACCTGGGTTCCAGTCTACCCAGTTTTGAATCATCGCAAAATACCTGCTTAGACTTTGAAAAGGTATTGTGGCGTTAAATGGACGTGGCCTTGGCCTCCATTGTTGGAGACCACTGCTGTGGTGATCATTTTGTTCGTGATGCAGCGGGATACACAATAGATTTTTTTGTGCTGTTCTTTGTACAAAGGCTCTTTAGTGCTTGTTGGTATTATTTGACTTAATTCAGATGATTTTTCTCTCCCCTTTACTTTTTTCTTTTCTTTTTTTTTTTTTTTTTAGAAATCCCTGACATTATCAATTGTAAACATCTGAAAACATTCAGGTAAGATATTGTCAAATATATTTTCTTACGTCTGTTCATGTAGGGACCAGAACCATGGAATTTTTAAATTTTAGTAAATTCAAATTGTGTTGGAAACTTAGCAGTTGCATTATGCCTGTATGTCAAATGTATTTGGCCCGGGCAGTCTCACAGTGTCAACTGATTAGAGTGTCATTCCCGTAAAGAATATTGCCTGTTTGAACTCAAATAACACTTCTGGCTGTTTGGACAGAGCCACATGCCCTATGCAGGGAATCATTACTGTGACAAATTTACTGTGACAAATAAAAAAAAAACAGATTTAAAAAGGCCTCATAGCAGAGCATAAGCAAAGCATGAGAACTGGAGGAGGGCCTTTTCTGGTACAGTACGGAAGAGAAAAGGCGTCTGCCTTATAACAAAGGCAGATACTTAACCTTTAATGGTTTTTCACCTTGCCTGCTTTTTGTGGAATTCCAGGCAGCCAGAAAATTTGGGTCTGATCATATTCTCAAGGATCTGCTTGTAAGAATTGAAAATGAAGTTGAAAAAATGATATTTCTAGCACTGAGGTTAGGCAGGGTTCATACACTACATGACCAAAAGTATGTGGATGCTCCTGATGAAGGGTTGACGTTTCTGTTTGAAGTGCCTTTCTTTGGCGTGTACATGGTGCTCCCAACACATATTCTCGTTATATTTGTTTTCCCAAACAGAGAGTGGAACGGTGACTTGAAAAAACTGCCCAATATAAAGATGCGTAAGGTGTCGCCCAAGGAGGCGGGAAACTTGCAGAAAGAGGCGGGGCCAGAGGGCCTTTCGGCAGAGGTGTGCGAGGACGCGTTGCTGGGAGACTCTGAGGCGGAGTCTCTCGATGAAGAGTTGTGACGGATGATGCCCGCCTTCCAGCACATTGTCCCACCGCACCAGCACCCCACAGCAAACCCCTGACTCGGCTGTCTGTCACTCCAGGGCCAGGAGAGCCGCAGGATTTGCTGCTTTCCGTTTTTACTTTAAAATCTGCAGCCAATTACAACCCAGGTAATCAGGCTTAGTGAGGTAATCACCTTTTTTAATTGATCAATTAACCCTTTGAAGAGTGGATGTCTGCGCAATGTTTTTTTTTTTTTTTCCAAAATTCAAAGTCTGTTCTAGAAGTCCGTTGCTTTAAAATGACCAGTAGTGACTGTGATGTCAGCATTAGAATGGTCAGTTGGGAGCATTTTAATCGCACATTTGTGATCTTGCGCCTTGAAGGGTTAAGGGCTGACAGTGAAACACGTCACATCCTGTGGCTCTCCAGGACCCCAGGGTCTGGTAGCTCTGCTTGGACATCTTCAGCTACACTGTGCAGTGGGCAGCAATGAAATCGCTGCTGATCATAACCTCACTTTATGTACTTTTTTTCCCTCCAATCCAGAGGAATTTGGTCCCCCTCCCCGTCAGAGATTTATGACTATAATACAGCATGTATGTGTGTGTATTTAAAATGAATGCGAGTGCTTCCCAGAAAAATAAACGCCCAAGGTCTTTTCAAAATGCGTTTGCTGTAATCTTTTCAGATGGGAGCTGTTTTTATTGTGTGGGCGCGCAGAAATACGATGAAAGGAGAAACTGAATTATAATCGATTGGTAAAATATGAAAGTCATTTTGTGAGCCGGGGATAAAGTTTTCTACCTTTTTTGCTGTTCAAATATCCAGACTCGGTTCACTGCAGATGTTTCTTGTCACAAAAATGGTCGATGGCCTTTTTGGTTCCACATCAATAAATCCTGTTAAGGAGGTTAAAAAGCTCCATCGAGCGGAATGTCAAGGCTAATAACAACTTTGAAACCTAGCGTGTAGCATTTCATTGTTCGTGTGCATTACTGATACACATCTGCCATGTCCACGGTTTGAAGTGGAAATAGTCAGAAATGAGATATTTTTCAGTTTCTGAAGGGAAGTTAAACTTCATTCAACAAACATAGCTCGCTGACTCAATTTTGTTTTGAAACCAAACGAATAATGAAATTACAGTAACTACTGTAAAATGAGCTTTGGCGTACAGCTCAGTAACCAATGTATCCGTGGGTGGAAACCACAGAAGGAGGGTGGAACCTCAGGAGGAGGGTAGAATCTCAGAAGGAGGTTTCTGCTCCATTCAAGTCCGAGTCCCGGCCGGCTGGATCCTCCCTGCGTGCAGTTGGCATGTTCTCCCCGTGTTTTCGTGGGTTTCCCCCAGGTACTCCTGTTTCCTCCCACACCACATGTCAGGTTTGGTACACGCCCGCCTTTGCCCTTGCCCAAGGCACTGGCCTCAGAGCTGGAGCTGGTCCCCGGGCGCTGGACCTGTGGCTGCCCACTGCTCCTAAGTAGCTAGAGTGGTTCAAATGCAGAGGACGAATTAGCCCACGGGGCTCAATAACGTGCATGCCATGAATGGACAAATAGTGCTCGGGTCTGTGCTGGGCCTCAGAACTGCTGTGTGCAGGCGATTACATTTTTTGTGTGGGATCACTATAAGGAGACTCGGGTGACTTTATTGAGGCTTTTAAATTCATAAAGGGCATCAACAAAGTGAGCTACAAGAGATTCTTCAGGTTATGTTCAGTTAGTAGAACAAGGGGACAAATGGAAATTAGCAAAAGGTAACTTCCATACAGACATTAGGAAGGATTTTTTCAAGCAGAGTGGTTAACGTGTGGAGTAGCCTCCCAGGTCACATAGTAGAGGCAGAAGGGGATTTTCAAGACCAGGCTTGATGTGGTGTTACATACTGTCTGGTCTGTGGGTAATCCGAGCACCAGGTGCAATGTAGTCAGGAAAATGGCGAGCGTTGTTGCTCTCGTCATTATGCTATGTTATCTTAGCTGCTTTCCCGCCAAAAAGGGCTTCTCGTCGCTGCCTCCTTTCCGAGCGCCTTTTTGCCTGAGTTATGCTATGTTATCTCAGCCGCTTTCCCGCCAAAAAGGGCTTCTCGTCGCTGCCTCCTTTCCGAGCGCCTTTTTGTCTGAGTTATGCTATGTTATCTTAGCCGCTTTCCCGCCAAAACGGGCTTCTCGTCGCTGCCTCCTTTCCGAGCGCCTTTTCGTCTGAGTTATGCTATGTTATCTCAGCCGCTTTCCCGCCAAAACGGGCTTCTCGTCGCCGCCTCCTTTCCGAGCACCTTTTCGTCTGAGCGGCTGAAGAGCGAGGGTCGGCGGCTGGATTTATCGCCCTCGCACGACAACGCCCATTCAGTTCCCCTCTGTCATCGGCGCTGGGCGGGGCCGAGGGTGGCGGCCACAATCAAAAAGCCGTTAAAGCCGTCGGCGCGGTTACCGCGGTGGGGGGCGGGGGAACGCGAGAGAAATCATGGACGGCCTCTCCTCGAGGTCGCCCGCCGCCGTATTTCACGCGCCTCTGAGCGCTCCGTGATTAGCTTCCCGCCGTGGCGGCCGAGATCACGCCGCGCGGCTCTCATCAGTCGTTACGGCGGACAAATTCACGAACCGCCGCTGACGTGGAGAGGTCCCGGGGGGAAGAATGATTGCTGGGGACGCGCGGCGCGGCGGGACGTACGCACAGCACTTATAAATGGCTTTTGTAATGGGCCCGTTTCTTACCACTGTCCGAATTTCACTCTCCAATTTGTATGACAAACGGCCATTAAAAAAAATGAATAAATGAATGAATAAATACAAAACCATTTCCTGCAGCGTGCTGTATGTACTTTACCATAAAGGGTATTAGCAGGGATTCAGGATCAAATGTCGTCATTCCCTGGGGGGGGGGGGGGGGGGGGGGGGGCAGTCCAATCCAATCCCAAGAGACAGCAAGTGCAAGTACAGACTCGATTCACAGGACGGATCCAGTTCGCCAAGAAGCCCAGGTCTCGTTGCTCACCAGCGACCCCTGCTGGTCGTCTGAGTGCCCACAGCCTGCTCGCTGAAGCTGCATATGAAGCATCCTCCACCGGCTCGTGTCTTAGTGAGCTCTGCTTGTGCGCCGGAGAGAAGCCGTGACCTCACGCCGGGTGTTCTGGAGGAGGGTAACTTCCTGTCTGTTCTCTCCAGAATTATTAGCAGCGAATATGACATTCAAAAATTGGGGGGGGGGGGGGGGGGGGATGATTAAACAAAGTGCAGAAAACCCTGTTGGATACATTCACAAATTTATTGCACTGCCTTTAATGTACATGTAGTAATGCCACATGTAGTAAACCCACAGCCGGGTTTGCCAACACTTAACAGGTAAATAAAGAATGACGTCTGCGCTCTAACTGGCATAGTATGTTCCTGGAGGATTATTATGTATTCCTTTCATAATTCACATTCTCCATTCACAGTCAAAACAGCCCAATCTGAATTCATTAGAAAAAGAAGTGTAAACAATTTATTCATTGTGCTGCTCATCAATACTGGTGGAACATTTTAAGGTGGCGTCACTGAAGTCCAGACTAAACGGCTTAAGACGTCTATCAGACTCGTTTGTAACAAAAGGTCTGAAAACAAATTTTAAACGTATCTCCTGAACCACTCTCTTAATGTGAGTATTCTATCAAATGTATCTTGAAACTGAATTACCTTTCATAAACTGCATATGTTTGTTCACTTTCAAAGCCTCTGAATACTCATAATAGACAACAGCTGTTTTACCTGTGCCGTTTAAAATCTCTTGAGTTGCTCATTTTAAAAACTGGTTTATACTGGTTTATATCAGTGCAAACCAAAACTATATTATCTAAGATAGAAAATAAGTACTTCCCTAAAAATGAACTCGCGTGTCACTGCCTAGTTCCTGGTCCTCTTTCCACAAGCTCTTTGGTGCTGGCTTGTTTTGTAAAACTATCGTGACACGTCTAACTTCTTCAAGAATTACGGGTGGAGGGGGGGCGTTTCTGTGTTTTCCTGGAAACATTTTGTACGGGCGCCGTTTCTCCACTGGGGTCATCTGAAGTGTTTTGTGTTTTTTTTTTTGTCTGAATAGCTGTGCACTTCAAAAAACTTCACATCTCGAAGAAACAGACAAGACATAAGCGGGTGCTGGCTGTCTGCCACCAGACGGTCAGACGGGAGCGACTTCGGGGGGGACGACGACGGCGCCCCCTGCTGGTCTGTGAGAGTTTGTTTCCATCTGACACGCCGGCACCTCGACCGTGTCGTGCTTCCCGTTGTGTGCGAGGGGGGCGGACTTCTCCTCCCCTTTTTTGACAGTGTCCGGGCAGTTCTGCACAAATATGATCCGGTTGAAGGCCTTCAGCCGCCGCCAGAGCTGGAGATAGACTTTGCACTGAATGTACATGAAGATCAGCCCGCCTGTGAAGCCGATCGCCACGACGATGAGCTTCGTCCAGAACGGCCACTCCAACACACCTGCAACAGACAGACAGAGCTGATGGCTCTAACGAAATATGAAGGGTAAATGTGTGTGTGCGTGTGTGTTGTGAGTGTGTGCGGGAGTGTGAGTGTGTGTGTGTGTATGTGTGTGAGTGTGTTGTGAGTGTGTGTGCGAGAGAGAGAGAGTGTGTGTGTGTGTAATTTTAAATACCTTTTTCAGCCAGAGCTCCCTAGAGAAAGTCATTAGTCATTAGACTCATGTGGACTCACCTTGACAGATAAAGATGCTTAAAGAAATGTGCAGACAGGTTTATTATGTGAAGATTACATCAAATCTAATTAAGTTTAAGAGTGGCTTACGTATGTGTATATAATGTGTACTGGCATGTTCAAAAGCAGCAGGCAAAGTCTCGATGGGCTCTGCATGGCCAGTTCTTGTTAACACCTTTCCTATGTGCTAATTGCTGTATATTACGTAGCATAGCAATTGTGTACCAAATGTAATATTTCCCATGTCATTCTCAGATGCTCAGACTGCGTATCATGGTTTTACTTTGGGATACAGGTAATTCTGACGACCTACAGTGAGCACGGGACGCCGTAATTAAGACCGTACCGTTTTCTTTTCCTTGCTTGATCTCCTCGGCCGTTCTGTCGATCAGAACGTAGAGGGACCACACCACGCACGTGACGGCGATGATGTGGAAGGTGACAGAGCAGATGATCTTCCTCCTCTCGCTCGCCGACATCTGGAGTTTCTCCCACTGTGAGGAAAAGGCCGCAGTCCATAAAACGCACCCCCGGGCTTCCGAAAACAACAGGGCAAAGTGCAGTTTACCTCATTAACCCTTTGAAGAGCAGGTTTTTTTGGAATGTTTTTTTTCTTCAAAATTCTAAAGTCAGTGTTCTAGAACTCCATTGCTTTCAATTACCAATCGTGATTGTGACATCAGCATTAGAATGCTCACTTCACAATATTACAATGATTACTAATGACATTACTAATAATTAATTTGTGATCTTACACCTTAAAGGGTTAATACCTTAATGTAAGCCACAGCACGGTCAGTTCTATTGTCTAATGTCTGGTCTGTATACGTTTCCTATAGTCATTGATAATGATACTGGCTCATGTGTCATACTTAACATTCATTCTTACTTTCAAATTAATGTCCAGTAGACTAAGGAAGTTTATTTTCTCCACAGTTATGAGTTAGGATATGAGTCAGGTGTGGATTACAGACAGGTCAGGGGTGGAGGAAATCCCAGAACAATTCTGACAGAGTAACAGCTAGATGTTTAATAACAATATAAAACGCATTAATGTTCAGTAATACACCTTCGAAAACAATGTACTGAGGATGTAGCCTGGACGTAATTAAAATGATTCCCCAGCGCACAGGTGGTAAGACTGCACCAGGCCCCTGGTGGTAGGCCTCTAGAAATGTGATTCGTGCCATGACAATATTTAAAAAATATATTATGTTCTTCTTTTCAAAAAGCCGTAAGACCAAAAACCACCAGACATCCTTTTTTCTTACTGAATGAGAATTTACCCAGAACGTTCGGCAGTAAGGATCGAAAGAGACAAATTTATTCCAGCACATCTGCAAGTATCTCTTCCCTTTTTCTAGTGACATGGCTTTGGTTGTGGGGATGGAATCAAAGAGCAACAACATATTAATATTAATATGATTGTGATATTAATATTAAATTATTACAATTATGTGTGCATTCTCAAGGTAAGAAAAACTGCATTTAATATCCACGGCAACGTTATAGTTCTGTGGACTGCGCCATACACAGTGAGAACCACAAGATGTCACTGTTGAGTCTCAAAATCCAAAATTCAACCCAGGATTGACCAGGGGGAGTATTTCACAAAGCAAAAGTAAAACCCAGAAATTCTCTTACTTCAGCCCAGTTCCATATTTGGGAGGGTTCCAGGTTTTACTCAGTGCAGTTATCCAGCTAACTCCGTAATCCTGCTTCGAAAAACAGGGCCCTAGGCTATACATTTGGTAACCATCCATCCATTATCTAACCCCTGACCCAACAACCTGCTCAGGGTCGCTGGAGCCTATCCCAGAATGCACTGGGCAGGAATATAGCCTGTACGGGTCAACAGTCCATCACAGGGAACGCACACACTGTCATGCCTAGGGGCAGTTCAGACTCCATGATTAACCTAACCTGCATGTCTTTGGACTGTGGGAGGAAACCCACGCAGAGAACATGTGGGGAAGTGTGGGGGTTTGAACCAAGGACCTTGGACCTTGCTGTGAGGCAACAGTGCTACCCCATTTGGTAACCCAGAAACCAAATAGAGTCCCTTATTAGAGGCGTTCTTGACCCAGTAATCACTGGAAAGACAATGCAGTATTATTCACATGTCTCAAAACTGAAGTTGTCCAAGTCTGCATCTGTAGCATCAGTATTCTTCCCAATAATGACAGAATAATAAACAGCTGATTTTGAGAAGGTAGCTAAGGTGTACCGTACACAACATACATTACAAGCATTTGTAATTAAATTACAAGCATTCTTAACTGCTTTTTCTCAAGTCCTTTTAACCCTCCCGCTGATTGTGTTCAATGCCACAGAACACAGAAATAAATTATGAATTTTAACAACACTTTGTAGACTTTGATAAAATCAGAGGGCCAGAGGCCTTTAAATGATTAATTTGGAAAAAGAAAACGCTTGCCATTATTTGTCCAGTTCTCTTTGATGTCCTTAACTTTGCGAGAGGCACACACGTCTCTTTTGACATTTTTTAATCAAGTCTTTCATAGTTTATTTAAATTCTGTGTATTTATCTGCCCAAGGCTGTCAGTGCATTATTATGTAGCTGAAAAAATTAGCCTCTCTCTCTCTCAATTTCAGTCTGAAAAAAGTGACACATCCTGACCCACCACTCAAAACCAATTATGGCAAAGCAAACACAAGGATAGATACTTAATAGATACTTTCAGGTTAAATCCAAAGCGACAAACCGAAAAATAATTTTAAAGAAAACATTATATTAAAAAATTATTTTAAACATTATGCACGCAGAAATATTGCAGTAATGTCAACGCTAACGACTTTTAGCCTCTGTTAAAGTGTGAGGGAAATGAAGAGGTGTGTGGTCGACTGGAGGGAGGATGCGTTCCGAATTAGCTTAAAAGAGCCTCTCAGCACGGCAACCCGACCTACCGAACCATTACTTCTGATCATGTGTCCCGTACTCAATAATAAATGAGCAGGTGAAGCTCTGCAGGTGAGCTGGGCTTTCTCACAGGGGAGGGGCCAGTGCGAGCGGGGCAGCTGGGCCGTTATGGGAGGGGCTTCACCTTCTGCCGATACGTGAAAATGTACGCCCACGTAACCCCGTGTTTGGGTTTAAAACCCATCCCTGCGCCCCCCCTTTACTGAGCCTTCAACGGCTGATGATCTTCTCAGTTCTTTTTTTGTTTTTACATTCAAAGGAAAGAATGGTAACAAAATGTTTGTCTTATACAGAGTTTGCGCAAGATACAGCACATGACATGTTTTTTCCCCTCCGAGCACACGCTTTCATAAATTACCCTTATTATAAGTGTACACTTAAGGGCAATAAAACCCCACTTTTTATTTACTGATGGAATAAGTTGTACAGATTTTTAAAAAATAAATGCATCAAAACTCAAAGGTTCTTATTTCAAGGGAGGAACAGAATACTTTATTTTCATGCTGACATTATTGGTGTTATGTTAGCGGTATGCTATGCTAATGTCACCTGAGTGACATCATCCTTTTCTGCTGTTCCTTTCTGCACCTTCCTCCCAAATTTAGACAGACTTTAGAGCAATAGGTGGCAGCATTGGTATGTTTGTCTTTTATTGTTTTGTCTTGTTTTTGTTTTTAAAAGTACTATGCTCATCCATTGTCTGTACAATGGGGGGGGAAAGCAAAATTTTTATTTTATTTTTTTAGATCTTGTGCATAAACATTATCGGTTATCATTTACCCCTCTATTGTATTAATTCATAAAAAATGTAACATACATTACAACAAAACATAAAAATCGGTGTGGGGGTCAGGCTAGGTGGGGGGACAGGGTCAGTGTGGGGGGCAGGGTCAGTGTGGGGGGATCGGGTCAGTGTGGGGGGCAGGGTCAGTGTGGGGGGATCGGGTCAGTGTGGGGGGCAGGGTCAGTGTGGGGGGATAGGGTCAGTGTAGGGGACAGGGTCAGTGTGGGGGACAGGGTCAGTGTGGGGGACAGGGTCAGTGTCAGTGTAGGGGACAGGGTCAGTGTGGGGGGGGCAGTGTCAGTGTAGGGGACAGGGTCAGTGTGGGGGGCAGGGTCAGTGTGGGGGACAGGGTCAGTGTGGGGGGGGCAGGGTCAGTGTAGGGGACAGGGTCAGTGTGGGGGGGGCAGGGTCAGTGTAGGGGACAGGGTCAGTGTGGGGGACAGGGTCAGTGCGGGGGGCAGGGTCAGTGTGGGGGGCAGGGTCAGTGTGGGGGACAGGGTCAGTGTGGGGGGGGCAGGGTCAGTGTAGGGGACAGGGTCAGTGTGGGGGGGGCAGGGTCAGTGTAGGGGACAGGGTCAGTGTGGGGGACAGGGTCAGTGCGGGGGGCAGGGTCAGTGTGGGGGGCAGGGTCAGTGTGGGGGACAGGGTCAGTGCGGGGGGCAGGGTCAGTGTGGGGGGACAGGGTCAGTGCGGGGGGGACAGGGTCAGTGTGGGGGGACAGGGTCAGTGTGGGGGGGCAGGGTTCAGTGCGGGGGGAGCAGGGTCAGTGTGGGGGACAGGGTCAGTGTGGGGGACAGGGTCAGTCCAGGGGGGACAGGGTCAGTGCGGGGGACAGGGTCAGTGTGGGGGACAGGGTCAGTGCGGGGGACAGGGTCAGTGTGGGGGGCAGGGTCAGTGTGGGGGGGCAGGGTCAGTGCGGGGGGATAGGGTCAGTGCGGGGGACAGGGTCAGTGCGGGGGACAGGGTCAGTGTGGGGGACAGGGTCAGTGCGGGGGACAGGGTCAGTGTGGGGGGCAGGGTCAGTGTGGGGGGGCAGGGTCAGTGCGGGGGACAGGGTCAGTGCGGGGGGCAGGGTCAGTGCGGGGGGGCAGGGTCAGTGCGGGGGGGCAGGGTCAGTGCGGGGGGGCAGGGTCAGTGCGGGGGACAGGGTCAGTGCGGGGGATAGGGTCAGTGTGGGGGGGCAGGGTTAGTGCGGGGGGGCAGGGTCAGTGCGGGGGGGCAGGGTCAGTGCGGGGGGACAGGGTCAGTGTGGGGGACGGGGTCAGTGCGGGGGACAGGGTCAGTGCGGGGGACAGGGTCAGTGCGGGGGGGACAGGGTCAGTGTGGGGGGACAGGGTCAGTGCGGGGGGGACAGGGTCAGTGCGGGGGGGCAGGGTCAGTGTGGGGGGACAGGGTCAGTGCGGGGGGACAGGGTCAGTGTGGGGGACAGGGTCAGTGCAGGGGGCAGGGTCAGTGCGGGGGGAAAGGGTCAGTACGGGGGACAGGGTCAGTGCGGGGGACAGGGTCAGTGCGGGGGATAGGGTCAGTGCGGGGGGCAGGGTCAGTGTGGGGGGACAGGGTCAGTGCGGGGGGATAGGGTCAGTGCGGGGGACAGGGTCAGTGTGGGGGTACAGGGTCAGTGCGAGGGGATAGGGTCAGTGCGGGGGTACAGGGTCAGTGCGGGGGTACAGGGTCAGTGCGGGGGACAGGCGCGGCCCCTACCTTGCGCAGCGGCTTCAGCTGCGTCTGCATGATGAAGTCGTACTTGCAGAGCTCGCAGCAGCGCGTGTCGGAGCTCTTGATCCACTGGTGCAGGCAGCCCTGGTGCACGAAGCGCAGGCTGCCCGTGCAGTGGCAGGGCGTGATGAGGGGGCAGTCCTCGTCCCCCTCGCAGTGGCAGATCCTGCGGAGGCAGAGGGAGAACCGCACACATCAGCACCGGGGGCCCCCGGGGGCCCGCGCTCGCTCGCTCATACACGCACACACACACACACACACACACACACACACACACACACACACACACACTCACACACGCACGCACGCACGCACGCAGGCACACACCGCATCACCGCTACAGGATGCACAGGCCCCGCGCTCGGTCGCACACACACACACACACACACGCACACACGCACGCACACACACACACACACACACACGCACGCACACACACACACACACACGCACGCACGCATGCACACACACACACCGCATCACCGCTACAGGATGCACAGGCCCCGCGCTCGGTCGCACACACACACACACGCGCGCACACACGCACGCACACACACACACACACACACTCACACACGCACGCACGCACGCATGCACACACCGCATCACCGCTACAGGATGCACAGGCCCCGCGCTCGGTCGCGCACACACACACACGCACGCACGCACACACACACACACACACACACACTCACACACGCACGCACGCATGCACACACCGCATCACCGCTACAGGATGCACAGGCCCCGCGCTCGGTCGCACACACACACACACACGCGTGCACGCACGCAAGCACGCACGCACGCATGCACACACACACACCGCATCACCGCTACAGGATGCACAGGCCCTGCGCTTGCTCACACACACACACACACACACACACACACACACACACACACCGCATCACCGCTACAGGATGCACAGGCCCCGCGCTCGCTTGCTCGCACACACCCACACACACACACGCGCGCGCGCACACGCGCACACGCACACACACAACGCATCATCGCTACGGGACGCCCCCTTCCCAAAACAATACTGCAGAATGGACGGGTTCGCGCCTTAGCCTTTGTGCGATATTACGAACGGGCGCAAATCTGCCAAACTGTAAACCACGGTAAGGTTGTGGTTATGCAAGGTTATGAAAAGTGAATGAAAAATCGTGAGCGAGAAGTTATGCAGGGCTAGGATTTCCAGTCTCACCCGGAAATTAACTAGTCACAGTCTTCAATCAAGACCTTCACAAGCAGAATCGGGTGTCTTAGTGCCAGGCTAAAAAAAAAAAAAAAAAACCTGCACCCACACCGGCCCTTTTTGGACACCCCTACAGTAGGGCAACGTTGTCCGTCTTCAGTTCCACCTGAGATCGTTCACTGTTCGCGGCAGAAGTGGAAAATCCAGGTCCAGAAAATAAAAAATCCTCCCCGGGATTTTGTTCTCGTCACCCAGGTTTGCCGAGTAGCACAATTCCTCAGCCAGGAGGTAGAACTGATTACTGAAATCAGTTCACGGGTTGGAAGAAACACACGGCAGGACTTTTACTTTCTGACCCCTGGACTTTTCCAGCTCTGGTTAAATGGGACCTCTATCTACAGCAGAATTCCAAGGCAAAAATGTACACACGCTCTTTGAAGATGAAGTGGATATTTTAAGAAGTAGCAATACAACACAGTCAGAATGCAGTGCAGTGATAGAGGAATCTATCTTCTGAAATTTTAGAGAAGGCTGATAAAAACCAAAACCACACAGTAAGCAAACACAGGCCCGGCTGCATTTTTCTCCACTCAACAACTACTGTGTTTTTTCTTCCTTTGCTTTGGCTTCGATTATATTTCAAATTTATATCCTTTTTTATTTATTTTTTAAGGCAACAGAACAACAACAAAAAGCTCGCTGGGTTTTTTTTAACCGCAATAAGACCAGGAATTAAACAGTCACCGAGAGATCAATGGTTTAATTACACGGGACACGCTTCGCCGTGTTAAATATCTCCTCGATTACAGGACGTTTTGTGGCGCAGAAACAGCACAAGGAATAACACAAAGCAACACGTTAGCTGGAAAACCGATTCTCAACAGCGTCAAATAAAGACACCGTCAGGCAGAAGCAAACGCTCATCTGAGCCATGAAAGCTGCAGCCCACTGTGAGGAAGTGAGGGAGAGAGGGAGAGAGGGAGGGAGAGAGAGACGGAGAGCAGGAGAGAGGGAGGGAGAGAGAGAGAAAGGGTGGGAAAGAGAGAGAGACGGTGTGAAAGAGAGAGAGGGAGGGAGGGAGAGAGAGAGAGACAGTGTGAAAGAGAGAAAGGGAGGGAGGGCGGGAGAGAGAGAGACAGTGGGAGAGACAGAGGGAGGGCGGGCGGGAGAGGGAAAGAGAGATAGGGAGGAAGAGAGGGAGAGAGGGAGGGAGGGAGGAAGATGAAGGGAGAGAGACAGGAGAAAGGGAGAGATCGAGGGAGGGAGGGAGAGACAGCAGGAGAGAGCGGGTCAGAGGGAGGGAGGGAGAGAGGGACAGAGGAGGGAGAGCGAGTTAAGGAGAGAGCGAGAGGATGTGTTCCTTGTACATGTTCATTCCTTTGTATATGCTTGTGCTTTGGCAATATAAGAAATATCTTGTCATGCCAATAAAGAATTTTGAATTTGAGAGAGAGTGTGTGTGTGAGAGAGAGAGAGAGAGAGATAGATTGAGAGAGTGCGAAAGAGAGAGCAATGGGGGGACAGAGAGAGAGAGAGAGAGAGAGAGGGGGAAGTGGAAGCAGCCTGTAGCACACACACCTCACGCGGATGCCGCTCTGCTCAGAAGTGCTGCAGCGAAAATGCAGAAATGGCCTCATTTACCGAAATGAGCGACCAGATGAGGAAATGCTACCACCAAAATAAAAAAACGGTGTCACACATTCGAAAGACCATTTAACACAACATCCTCACGGTCAAAGCAGTTACGAGCACTCATGCTTGTACTGTGCCCCCCAATACCCAGAAGTGCTTCCAGTAAAGGAAGCACTCTCTCCCTCACTTCATGCCCGGAGGACTGACCAACTGACTGTTTGACTGACTTGACCGTCTGACTGATTGATTAGCTGACTGAATGTGATTGGTTAATTGCTTGCTCGAATGGTTGACTGGCAGACTGAAGGGCTGATTGATCGCTCACTCGAATGGACGTCTCCTCCTTGAGTAATAGCAGCACTCTTGTGTTTTACCACCAGCTGAGGTGAAGGCATTTAGAGGCCCATAATGAAAACAACGTCCATTCTGGCTCTTGTCTATTTGCGAAGACGGGCAACATAAGTACTGACAGCGCGGTCAGTTCACTTCTCTGCTCGTCATCTTTGTCGACGGACTTGAGTCAACATGCCTTCTCTGAGCATCGCACGCTGTGCTGTGATTGGACATGCCGAACACAGTCATGTTAACGTTCAGCTAATTATCAAGCCGGCTTTTATACTCGTGGGTTGTTTTCATTGGCGGTCAGGGTCGACAGAGCACTGCGTCTCCACCCTCCCCGCGATTCGTTAACCCGGCCGCGAACTACGTCTTGGTTCGGCAAATCCTCTTCTGGAAAATGGGGGGTTCTATCCAGTAGGGGGGGAGGGGATATTTGTCTAGTGGGGGGGGTGGGGGGGGGCCAGGCTACTTCTCTTCAGGGTGCTACAGAGCGGACTGACCTGCACACTTCTAACTCATCGTCCGAGCACTGGAGCCGCTGGGCTGTGCCGCTGTTGCCGGCCGGACTGGCCGAATTCAGGCCTGGGGGGGACGAGGGGGGGCAGGGGGCGGCGAACAGGGCGACCTCCCCAGCCTCAATCTCCTCGTACATCCTGGCGATGCAGTCTTCCTCCTGGGGGGAGGAGCTTCCATGGCTCCGCCCACTGCTCAGAATCTCCTCGAAGCTCCCGGACTTCCCCTTCTGCGAGGCCGAGGGGGCGGGGCTTGGCCCGCGCTCTTCCTGATTGGCCGGGGGCTTCCGTCGGTTCTTCAGGCCCGGGCGGCCGGCCTCTTCCTGCCCCGCGGGCGGCGGGGTGGTGCGGTCCCCCTCGTCTGCTTTCGGACCGTCCCGGGACTCCACCGACACCAGCTCCATGTCCCGCCCTTCGTCCCAGGCCTGCTCCCGGTCCCGGCGCCCCCGGCCCCCCCGGCCCCTCCTGGGACGCTCCCGGACCCAGTTACGCGCCTCCCGCCAGCTCTCCCCCTCGTCCGAGGAGGAGTCGGAGGAGTCTCTGTCCCACCGGGGGTTGCCGCGGTACTTGACGCACTCCTCCTGGGGGTCGGAGCCCCCGCTGTTTTCCCCGCCCCCCCGCGGGACGTCCCGTTTCCTCCTGTGCCTCTTTTTCACCTGCCTCTTACCCGCAGGCTGGCCCGAGCGGGACAGAACCGTGACCGGGGTGCGCTCCTCCACACATTCCTCCTCCACTTTGGGCAGAGGGTGGGAGGAGCTGAGGGGAGGCGGAGCCAAGCGGAGGTGGAGGGCGGAGCCAGCGACAGCATGCAGAGATGAAGAATGAAGAGTGGAAAAAAAAAGGGGGTGAAGTGATAGTCGGACAGACGTGGGGGGGGGAGGGGGGAGGATCAAAAGCATTTTGAGGTGTAACTGGGGTTCAGACTTGGGGCTCTGCTTCTTTCAGGGGCAGTGACTTCAGTGACTAGGGCAGGTCACTATTATATATATATATTTCATATTTTGGTCTGTCCAATCATATTCTCTTCACCCTCTACTCAGAAGTGCGAGCGGTCACATTGCTACTGGTCTTCAGACCCTAAGCATCTCAGCCACAGGCTGAGGGACTTCCTGTAGGTGTGCGACGACCACGCGCACCCCCATTCCCCGGCACCTGCTCGGCAACGGAGCCGAATTGCTTTTGAACTCCGAGGCAATTGGGATCTGAAAATTTCCATTTCCTCATTGAGCAGGAAGCACTGCAGCCGCGCGCTACGCGCTGCCCGGTCGGTAAACAGTGGGCCAGCGCCTCGGCGTCGAACAGCCCGTGAGCTGCTATTGTTTGAACAGGGGCGGTCCTCTGCCCCATAACCTCACAGCTGGGGGGCAAAGTGCTGGAGAATCGGCAGGATCGCACCCACGTAGTCGTTTGCCGTTCGAGTCTGCAATGTTATCTGATGACACCGAAGCCCAGTTTCACCCCAAATAAATAAATAAATAAACAAATAAAAAAAACAACAACATCAGACTGATTTCTCACAAGCGTTAGAATTAGACGTTATGGCTGTGACAGGAGTCAGCCTGCGTGTGTTAGACACAGAGGACGCGGCAGGACAGGCAGAAGACACACTGCGGTACAGCACAAGGTGAACAAGGCTCACACGATTCAGATTCCCTGTCTGTCGGAGTCCTTCGTTCCCACTGCCTACCTGCAAATGTCCTGAGAAGAGGGAGTCACAGACGTCCGAGAAAGGCTGGTGTGTCCCAGTCCCGTCGTAGAACTGCTCGCCTGCAACGACCAGTCGTACAACATGGCTTTTTTCTTACAAAAATGCATTGTTGGAGACAATTCAGTAACTTAAAAAATGGTTACGGTGGTCAAAAATCGTCATAGTTCCAGCATGAAAACAGAAATGGTTGTGATAGCAGAAAGACAGAACTAGCTGTGAGCACAGGAGAAAGTGAAACTAGATTCAGGAAGTTTTGATGTACTCGCTGTTTGCGGCTTAACCCCTTAAATGCCATTCTTGAGCCTCTGGTTTGCATGGTTACTAAAACTAGATCTTCAGCTGCATCTAAAGTCAGGGTCGTTGCCTTTACGGATGTTAGTCGGGCAAGAAGATGCAAAGTGGTAGTAACCCCCTGATATTTACTCTACTTTCAGATTCATAATTAGAATTACTTTCAGATTCATCTCTTCACGAATCTGAAAATGAAAAAAGTTATAAACTGTGCTTAAAAAACACTGAATTGGCTTATTTGTGGAAAACACTTAAGTAGACAAGCATGCAGAAAGCTTTAAAGCAGAGAGCCCTTTGGGAATGAAGTGCTGTATCTTCGATTACGCTCACTCTGCTTTTCGCAAAAGGCAGGAGAACACTCTGCCGTTACCTTGGAGATGTTGCTGGATCGACTCCCCGAACGCCTGGGAGGCTTTTCGCTCTGAGGAGAGAAAGAAGACAGAACCACGTGAGAAAATCCGCATGTTCATTCCTGACAAGGAAATAAAAAATAAAAAATCATTTCAAAAAAGTACCAAGAGACTTACTTAGACTCCATTGCTTACCGCAGACACTACTGAGTATTATTTTCATAAATAGGCCTATAGTGAATTCGGTGTGTGGGTTTGTAAACACTTAATTAATTTCTTATTGATCGTACAATGTAGAGCTAAGCTGTTGTTTATTTTGGCTAATGTTCAGAGAACTGGGGTTTTATAAATAAGGAAGTGTTGTTGTGCTGGAGGCCATTTGACACATGCATTCTGAAGAGCAGTAATGAATACAACCCTTTATGGAAATTAAACAGAAGCGAGCAACAATGGAACTTCAGTCAGGTAGCAAAATTTAACGAAGTTACACGCGGTTAAACGAAACGGCGAGATTTCTTTGTTTCTGGGAATTTAGCGGAAAATGGGCGGTATTCGCTTTCGGTGTTGGTGGCGTCCCTCATTTGACTACGATCGTTCGGATTCCTGGAGCGGATTGGGAGTCATGTGCCAGAGGTACCCAAAATGGTGACGCTACGCAAGGTCACTGAATGACTGAGGATAAACTCCGCTCCTGTCAGCCATTCAAACTCTGGTTCCGTGTCCGTTATTACGCTAGTGCAGCGATCGGTGCTGCCGGAACAGAGTCTGCACTTCCGAACATTCACATATTCAAATATTTTTATCATTTGATATATAACAAAAGAAAAAATTCAAGAAAAACTACTCATATGTCCAGCATAGAAATTAGCATTATACTGGCATATTCTATTAAAAGAAAAAATGAAGAAACCACACACACACACACACACACACACACACACATACACAGGTGAACACATATACACACACACACACACACACACACACATACACAGGTGAACACATATACACACACACACACACACACAGGTGAACACACACACACACACACACACACACACACCATGAATGCGGACTGCCTGTGTGGTTTAACAGCCTCTCATGCAAACCAGTCCCGTCACTAAATATAGTTGGAGTCAACATAACATCCTGAGCCAGGCAACTTACTTACAGTCAGTTTGCCTCTACTCACGGGGCAATTAAAAAAAGACTTTGGTGAGATACTTATTTTTTGCAATCAAATTAAAAACGTTTACTTTCGTTATTATTACCGTTTACTTTACCCGTGAACCTTATTAATGGATACAGAAACCACAAATACGCAGAAACCCCTCCCCCCCCCAGAGCTGTTATGAGTAAGCAAGGCCATAACTGTCGTTGAGGACACCGAGCTTGTGTCCTCAGTATCTTTTTTTTCTTCTTGTCCATGTCCAAACCTATATTTCATTTCAGTCTTTAGTAAGAATTTCTGTTGAAATTAATTTAGGAGGGACATGTCCAGCATGTACACCCTAAAATACATCCTCAATTAAAAGGGAAAAAGTTGTGTACACCGGCCTAACCCCACCCCACCCCCCCCCCCCCCACCCGAGTCTCTTGACCTGGTCACACCACTCTGAGAAAGAGCCCATCTAATCAAAACAGAACGCTCAATTCAAAAGTTTTTTAAAAAAAATAAAGATGAACAGAAATGGAAGTGCATAAAACTGACATTTTCCTCTTTGGCACCGTGAATACGGGCTGTAGAGAGATCCAAACAGACAAAATCCAAGAAAGATAAAACCCCACTGCTGAAACGAAAGAGAGTCGGGAGACTTCCAAAGTACCCCATCCATTCTCTCAATGCGGTAAGACAGTGTTGGAGCATCTTACAGGAAGAGATAAAATCACACCTGCCAATACCATTTGTGAAGTTCAATAACTTTTTAGACCAGTAACTGAAGAGTGTAGCTGTTTTAACAGACCAAGGCTTAAGGATTTTGTTACACGATCACTGTTTTATTGTACATTACATTGACATCACTAGCGTTTAGCAGACACTCTAACCCAGAGTGACTTACACAAGTAAAACCGACAGCGTGCTACCTGAGAATCAAACCTGCGACCTTCAGGTAGCAAGGCCAGTCTCTTACCCAGTCTCCTACACTGCCACCCCCTGTTGTAACGTTGTATTGCGGAATATATTGCTGCTTTCCTGTCCAGGAAGTGCATACTGAAAAACTTGGAACAACTACAAAACACTGGTCCGATAAGGTACGATACTCATTATGCATCAGTTATCCATAACCATGAACACATCCAGTTCACACAGTAGTAGGCCTACATGTCCAATCCAAAACTTTCCCAGGGTTTCGTTTATTAAAATAACACCACCGAGTTCGTTTTCTTTTTTTAGTTTTTAAACACGCGACGGTTTTATTTCGTACACATTCGTTCTCCACTGCGGCACTAACTATCGTTTTTACACACTTTGGCGGTTATATATTCCGCGTTCGCAGCACGCGCGGGCAGAGAAAAGAGCAAAAAAAAAAAAAAAAAAAATGTAATGACGCCTCGTATATCTTCCTGTGCCGCTGGACGTGCTCTAAATAACGCAAGCGGCATTCCAAGACTTCGTTTTATGCATAAATCACGACTGTTCATTTATCTTTATTTGAGTGATGAACTGCTTGGCATCACGCAGCGCTTTATATTTCTGCTTTTTCTGTCGATATACCTGCAGATGCTAAAACGGAGCCCAGGGTTTGGTACGCAACCCTATGCCCGTGTGCGAAATGATGAGCAGCCGGTTTGTCATAAGGAAGGTAAGCAGATGCTCTGTCCTTGATAATTGCCCTTAAAACAAGCTGATCCACCACACAAGTCTATTAGTCTTCACGGAGTAAAGTGCCACTGCCACTCTCGTGAAACCAGATGCACCGTTTGATATGCGAATCGATTAATTAATATTAGAAGCAATGAAATTCAGAAGTTCACTTTACAACTATGGGCACAAAAACAAGTCAAAGACAACAAGGGGGTATTGGGGGGGGGGGGGGGGGGGTTTAATATTTTTAGAATTGAAAATAAAATGCATCAGAATTTTCAGTAGTGTAGGGATCATCACAGATAAAGCAGTTCCACACAACCCAATATTATTCACAATACTGACTGAAAAGACCAACCGCCTGTCTCACGTTCCACATTTTCCCTGATTAGTGTGAGCTGGGCAAATCGAGGGATCGATGACACCTGTGAATGAGGGATTTTATTTTACGGTGGAAGCCCCTTTCTTCTTCCTGACATTCAACCGTTTTAGCACTGCAACCCATTCTCCTTGGGTACAAGGTCTCATGGAACCCACAGGCCCACGCTAACAATATACAACACATACATGCACTCCAATTCTTTATTTCAGACCACAGATAAAGGCCACACTAACTCTCTTATACAACACATACATGCACTCCAATTCTCTATTTCAGACCACAGATAAAGGCCACACTAACTCTCTTATACAACACATACATGCACTCCAATTCTCTATTTCAGACCACAGATAAAGGCCACACTAACTCTCTTATACAACACATACATGCACTCCAATTCTCTATTTCAGACCATGAATGAAGGCCACACTAACTCTCTTATACAACACATTCATGCACTCCAGTTTCTATGACAGGGATATATTACACCCCATAACTGAAGACAGGCCATGGCCCATCCACATTCTGAGTTACCAATCCGCCTACCAGCGTTGTCTTATAACTGTTATTCAGGGACACTGAATAACAGAGGCTCCCTCACAGAGGTGGAAACCGGGCTGTGCGCACCTAGCTGTTTCTGCACTATTTTTGGACAGGCCTGCAATTTGCAATCTTCTCAAACCTGGTCTTACGTACATTTTCCCCAAGACGACCAAAAATAAAACTTAGTAATTGGCACTTGTAGCCGTGGACGGTCTACTTTGATGGCTCAGGTCTGACATTTCAAATTCTGTTAAGATACACATAAATCTACATCCATCACGCGCGCGCGCGCACACACACACACATACACACACACACACACACGCACCTCCATCTGAGTTGCAAGCTCGTATTTTTCAGACCGGAGGACATTCACGCAGTGAATCCTGTGTGATGTAAGAACGCAGAATGAACTGCGCAGACGCAGAGGACTTCACTGCAGCGGCTTTCAGGCGCCTCACTGAACCCGTCGCATTAAAAATAAGAGATTTTCACAAGCGCACAACACAGCACTACTCCATTATTTTACCTGAGGAAAGTGACCAGGTGAAGATGGAGAGATGGAGCTAGCGGACACCTGTGCAATGTAACTGCCCCAAAGCAAGCGTAAAAGTGCAATAACACCACCATACCTGGCACAGGCCTACCTGTGTGCGTGCGTTTAGCACGGTGTGCTGCAGCTGCTCACCGCTACCAGCCTGCTACATTACCCACAGTGCTTGTGAATCTGCACGCATGACTGTCCCTTTAACCGAAGAGAGCCTCATTTCAACACTGAGCGAGTGTTAAAATCAACTCTGAGCGAGTGTTGAAATCGGGCCCTAGCGCTGGCCCGGGCGGCGCGGTCGTTCGCGGGTCACCTGCGGGTCGGGTTCCGGGTCCGCACCTGCGCCCCCTGCCTGCGGGTCGTCGTCGTCGCCGGGTTTCGGGCCGCTCCCCGCGCCGTCGCCGTTAGCGACGCACACCATCGTCCCAGCCGAGGCGGGAAGGCCCCGCGTCCTGCCGTTTTGCCGCCGGTGGTGGACGCGCGTCTCGGAGGGGGACCGGGGCCGAGTCCGGCTGCCGAACCAGGCGGCTCCGTCTGAGCGCCTCTGAGCCACGCCCCCGGGGGGGGTGGGGGTCGGAAGGGGATGGGGGGGGGGCGGAGGGAACTCTACACCCCGCCCCTTGCATTATTGATGACACACATGAAAGCCAGGCGACCCGGTCGGAATCATACGGGCTCCGGTTACCATGGCGTTTGTTTCATGTCTATTTTATTTAGGTCTACAGCTGAGGAGGAGTCGGGGGGGGGGGGGGGGGGCAAGGGGAGTAGTGGGGAAGAGCTCTCCGAACAAAGAGGAAGAAAATATGGGGCGTTACATTTAGCCTATAGCTGTCAAATGAGTAACATTCATATGGTTCTACGTGAAATGAAATGAAACTGAAAGAATGTTTTTTTATGTACCAAGTGTCCATTACTTTGGTGTGTCCAACTGAAAATGGGGTCCATAGAAAACCTGAAGTAGTTTTTCCTGAGTGTTTGTGACGCTGGCATTTTGGCTCCTGAATGCAGTGTAATGGCAGTAGAGGTGTGAGCTGGCAACTAGGATGGCCGTCATCCGCTTATGAACACTCACCACTCTGGGACAGGGCACGTCCAGCAGGGGAGTCAAATGCCAAAGGCCCCCGTGGAAATAAACTTTAAAGGGCAATCTTGAGGTCAATAGAACATCTTTCTCCATGCTGTGCTAATTACTGTATTTCACTGCACATCCAAGTCGTCTTACTTGGTAGGGCAGAGCAGTGTATAAGCCAACTATGCCATATTCTATCCGGATATGACAACAAATATTCCCAAAACAGAAATGCTGAGTTTAGAAGTGTATGGACAAATACCAGCACTTGATCAGCACTTCCTTTTGCTTTGTGCTTAAATATGCACGTGAGCTAAACATCACCTGACACCACTATTACAGAGTCATTACACCAGAATGACACAGAAACACACACAAGCGCACGCGCACACACACACACAGTCACTCACATTCACACACGCTTCATTACACTAGTCATCAAAACGCCAAAACACACATACACACAACATGTCTCTCTCACTCACACACACACACACACACACTTACGTGTCCCTCATTGCATTAGTCACTAAAACGTAGCATATGTGTAACTGAAATCAGCAGTTTTCTTCCTGTTCATAATGAGTCCCTATGCTGCCCTCACATGGCTGAGATATAACCAGAAAAAGGAACATAGGACCATAATGCAAGTGTCCAGGCAACCACCACCATTAAGAGGGCTGGGGACATAACAAACTATAAAAGTGATTTCAGTATCCAATAACTACTGTGCGTGTGTGTGTGTGTGTGTGTGTGTGTGTGTGTGTGTGCATGTGCGTTTGTGTCTGTGAGAGTGGGTGTTTGTGTGTGCCTGTCTGTGTGTGTGCGTGTGTATGTGTGTTTGTGAAAGTGCATGTGTGTGTGTCTGTGAGAGAGTGTGTGTGTGTGTGTCTGTTTGTGAAAGTGCGTGTGTGTGTCTGTGAGAGAGAGTGTGTGTGTGTGTGTGTGTGTGTGTGACAGGACCTGGAAATCGACTTTTATATGGACTGCAGGGAAGTCTTCAGCCAGACACACCAAAGACACCTGGAACAAAGTGTTTTGTCCAGTTCTACTTTCGTGCTGAACAGAGTCTAACCAGAAGAGTGTTAGCTGCACGTGTCCTGTTCACACGGCTTTTTAATCAGGAAGTCCTGCCTTTGCCTTCGGTCAGTGCTGTTTCACAGCTCTCACCCTGGAGGGAGCCTTTTTTAAGAAAAAAAAAAAAAAACACGACTCAGAACACAACTGTTCTTCACCTGGAGGAGACGCTCCTTCATTTCCGCGCGCACCTCCGAATCCAGCGCGTTGATAAGAGTGGCAGGCCGACCACCCGGAGCACAGGCAGAATTCAATTTCATTTTCATTAGCCCTGCTCCTTTTCAAGTGGCTTCTCCGTATTGAGTGAGCCGCGCGCGACTCGTCGTCGTCGTCGTCGTCGTTGCCACGGCGTCTGAAGCGGTTCTCTTCAACCACCGCCTTAATGGCCAGACAGATCCAGACAGTAACCGTGCGGCCGATGTTCAGCAGTGCAGGCATTCACTTCTCTCTCTTAGAGCCTAATGTGATCAGCTTCAGGCTTTATGTCAGCGTCAGACCTCTTTCATTCCGTGTTGGTACCACTGGCCCGGTACAAACACTGTGCGTTCGTGTAGCCAGCCTTGATACTGGAGAGCCACCAGTACGGGTATGCTAGCTTTCACTGTTTGCACTTCACTGCATAATCCACAATGACTTAAGCACACTGCCATATGTGTATTTCCTGTATTATGTATTACTTGTGTGTACTACGCAAACAAGCAAGGTCAACGATGCACCAAACAGCGTCAGCATTTTGAACACAAATAGAAAATAGCATGAGAGAAATAACTGGATATTCAGAACATTCTGTATTAAAAACAACTTGAGAAGTGCTATTTAGAAGTGAAACATTTTATGCTAAGTGGCTAGCTCCAGAATTTTGAAAATCATTTGCAGTCTAGAGTTGTCATATGGACTCATCCAGTGATCTTCATTTTATGGTCCATTTAACCTTTATTTCATCAGGAGATGTCCTGGGACTGAGAACCTCTTCTTTGAGAGAGACATTCATTCAATTTGTGGTCTGAGACATACGGAGTCAATTACAGGGTACTTAGCCGGAGTTTAATCCTCAAGTTTAAACCCTCAGACCACAGAACTGCATCACAACTGGAACAGCTAATTCTTACCTCACAGATTCGGATAGCTGATCCAGTTGCAATGCAGTTCTGTGGTCTAAGGGGTTTAATTGACCCCCTCCCCATGATTTGCCTTCATTTGCAATAACCCCCATATCAGTCCTACACTGTTCAGTGTGACTGTGTGTAATGTGTGAGTGATGAATATCACACACACACTTCTTCAGCTCTTAAACACAACCCGCTCTCCATAGCCTGGATGCGAACACTTCACGGTCCATTAAAGCTCAGTATGAAGCATTCCTGCCATCCCTCTGAAAGGTTGAACTTTAAAACAGATTTGCAGTTCTGAGAACATTTGAGATCTAATCCTTAATGAAACAGCAGAGAAGACATTTTCAAAAACGGATATCCAGATTTAACACAAAGACGCTCAGTGAACAGGTGCATCAATACTTCACGCGCATGAAACATTAACATTTCCCAACGTGACGTAAATCCATTAAATTGCACCGTTTAACTGTTCCGCAAGTGTTTCCAATGGGGCTGCTTTAAGTGAAATGAGGTCTATCATTGGGCTGAGCAGGCAGTTATCAGGGAGATATCAAACAAGCCACTAAAGTGGTGGACTTTAGTGGAGCCCTCTCCAAGAGAAAGGCCATTTCCAAAGGGAAAATGATCAGCCATCAGCCAATCCTCTCCACTGCTGCCAGCTACATGATACATACATGATACTGATGACATTGCACGCATTCAACAGATACAGTTATGTGGAGTGTTCTACTGTGCAGGGGAACACAGTGAATATACCTGAATATACATAGGTAAACTCACCTGATGAACATGAGCAAATGCACCAGACCAGGACAGCATGCATTCCCAGGCCAGCAACTAGAGATGCAGTGGCCTGGAAATACACTGTAGACCTAGCAAAAAATCCATACTTGTTACAACACTACACTGAATAATAAAGGAAAGTGTTGCAATGCAAACTGAAGGTGATTGCATATTCCAATGCATTGCGTAAAATGCATGCCTTAAAGTATATTAAACTAATCTATCCAAATTATCAAATTATTGCAGTGTAAGAAATATTTCTTGCAAGCACTGTGTCACCTACACAAGCAACCTTAAAATAACGGTGATTCAAAATAGAAAATAACTGAAAACAGCAGCCACGTAGAGAGCTTCGACTCCTCGTCTTGTGACTGCAGTTGCTCGGAGCAGTGTTCCGTTTTTGGGAGTCCGATTTATCAGCGACAAAGCTGCCAGCTCCACAGGCTCCACACGTCTTTCAGCGGCTGTTACTTCATGGTGAATGGCAAGCTTTGAAAAATCTGCTTGCTCCCAACTCTTCATTAAAGTGATTCATCGTGTTTCTGGCCAGCACGTGCGCAGGCTGGGCAGCATATGCAAATTGCAACCAGAAAGTAGCTCTGTGTCCTGTTCATTATCCAAAGGTCACTCAAAAAGCACCCAAACAACCATCACGTTGTGCATGAAATCCTTCCATCCATCCATACATTCATCAATCTACCCATCCATCCATCCATATTATTGTAAACCGCTTTCTCCTGGTTAGGGTTGTTGCGGGGGTGGGTTGGGGGTTGGGGGGGGGGCTGTCTCAGCATGCATTGGGCAAAAGGCAGGAATACACCCTGGACAGTCCACCAATCCATCGCAGGGCCCACACAGCATTTACTTACACACTCGCACCTACAGGCAATTAAGATTCTCCATTCAGCCTAACCTGCATGTCTTTGGACTGTGGGAGGAAACCGGAGTACCCGGAGGAAACGTGTGCACGGGACTGTTATGGTTGCTCTCAAGCCCCCACAAACATAACGAAGCCAAAACCAAGGTTTCCCAAAATAACCAATAACTCAATTTAATTACACATAAGGAATACTAAAATAGCTGCCAAACACAAGATAAAATCAAGACCCGGCCGTGGTCGA
Organism: Anguilla pacifica; assembly: GCA_039654925.1. Taxonomy (NCBI): domain Eukaryota; kingdom Metazoa; phylum Chordata; class Actinopteri; order Anguilliformes; family Anguillidae; genus Anguilla; species Anguilla pacifica. The sequence continues at coordinate 65,557,513 of CM077288.1, forward strand.
GAGGTGAGGAGAAAAAGCTCCCATCTCCTGAGAAGCCGACTCCAGGCTTCTTAAAAGGGCACCGCCACAGGTGCTCTCAATTAACTGTAACAAGACACACGCATGTGTCCAAACGGCCAGCGCCCCCACCTGAGGCGGAGGGACGTAACAGGGAACAACACACAGACTCGACACGGAAAGGTCCTCGGGTGGGATTCGAACCCCGTACCTTCTGGCTGTGAGGCGTCAGGGATACTGAAGTCCCTCAAATGTATTAACAGCCTTATGGGCCCCACCCTATGACCCCACCCCATGAGACCACACAACATTCTTCAGCAGTGTAGGTGTAGAATAAATGTCCACATCTCTCCACGTCTCTCTCTACCTGTTTTTCTCCTTCCCTTACTCTTTCAAATGTAAAGTACACTTTGTTTTTATACAAGTCTCCACATCTCTCTCTCTCGCCCTCTCTCTCTCTCTCTCTCTCCTCTTTGTAATCCAAGTGAATTAAGACACATGTCTGTCAAGGCTAGCTGGGTTCATGTTGTTACTGCAATGATGGTGGCAGGTGAAGAATAGCAGGAGGCATTCTATGGAGGAGGGTGTGGTGGGGGGGGGGGGTCAAAATCAAACCTCACCTGAGTCTAATGAAGACGCCCCCCCCCCCCCCCCCCCCGCTACCCCAGGTCACCTGTAGCAGAGCAGCAGGTCAGCCTGGCTGTCTGATAATTACATCATCAGCAGTGAATAAAACTCACAAGTGTGGGGCTCTGGAGTTTGTGCTTCTCTCCCACAGGGTCAGTGAATAATATGAACTGTGCCAATTACGCTCTCTCGATAAACTTCTCAGCGGGAGGAAGCTGAATTATGCAGAGGTCCCTGGGCCACGGCAAACAACCGAGACCTCTGGGGCATTTCCTCTGGGATTTTAAATGAACGAACCCTAATGGTTCAAGTGAAATGTCTGTTATTTCTGTTAGCGCTAATGATACACGGGCCTTGCAAAATATGAACATGGATCATGGATATGCTAAAGTTACACGCTGGAGTCCATGACCCAAATTCACTTCCTTTGCTTCCGGTGAATGTTCCCCCCCTTTTTTTCTCTACACTTTTTTCTTACTGCTGCAACCTCTATCAATTCTGAGGTGCTCAGACAAGCCCGGCCTCTCCTCCAAAGTAAGTCATGTCCGCCACTGCTTCTTATCGCATTGCCGTTGGGGAGTCGGACGCGCACAGACACGAGCTGGAGGATGACCCTGCTCGGATGTGCAGCTCAACGGGGGGAACTGCAGGCACCCGACTGACCAGCAGGGGAAGCGATGAGACCCTGTCATCCAGAGTGACTAAAAGCAGCAATGCAGTGGTGACTAATCCTGTTCCTTGAAATCTACCGTCATGCAGGTTTTCATTTCAACTCTGATTTGGCACACCTGACTCTGTGACCCTTTGATTAAGAAGAAGCCAGTGAAGGCCGCCAGAAGGCCACAGGATGCATCTACATCTTTAGCGTGGCGTAGCAATATGTGCCACATCTCCATGTCGAGGTTTACATAAACTGCTTTTCCTGATGGTTCAGATCGGTTTCACATGTGGGGTGTTAATTCTAAAACCACACAGGTTCACATAAGTTTGGTTAAGGTTGCATGCCTTAAATCGCAAAGCTTTTTAGCCTGATTCACAAGGCGGGTTTAAATAAAGCATGCTCACAGCGTAGTCAAACTGTACGTACAGCTAAGTAAACAATTTCTAAAAGGCACCGATGTATCTTATTATGGCTGTAAAAAAAAGATGGTGTGCCGTTTCATCAAGACATTCTCACTGCAAATATCATTAAATTCCCTCAATGGCTCCTACCAGGTCTTTTGCCTCCCCAGATTTGTGGCTGTGTTTCAGCAGGAAGTCGCTGGGTAAACAGGAAATGTGTCCCCCCAGGCCGCGGGGCCCGTTAACGATTTAAAGCCATCATAAGCTACCTGCGGTGCAGCCGGGTTTATGGACGGATATTTCATGTGTATTATATGGATATGTGAAAACTTACTTGAATTTGAAAAGTAATAAAAATTTTTTTTTTTTTTTTTTACATTTGCAGCCCAAGCTAGTAAAAAAAGGGGAAAAAGCTGAGGACGGCAGAATCTGTGGTTAGCACCAAAGGGCCCAATAAAACAAACTGCAGTTTACTCTGGTAGGATGCAAGCCAATATCCTACAACATTGGCCTCAGGCATGTCAAATTGTCAGGCTTTCTTGCAAAATGTGTTCAAGGTCCCAGTTATAAAATTTCGTATGTGAACCGGCCAACTAGAAATACAGTTTCAATAAACTTTTTTTAAAGATCATAGCAGCAGCAGCAGCACAGCTGTGTGTCTGGCTCCCTTCTCCTCTCTGACTCCTACACAACGGTATGTGTGGGATACGATATTAAACAGAAGGTATGGCCAAAAGGTGAACTGGGAATCATTTTTTTTTAAATGTGCTACTTCATTTATTGAGCCACTCTTATAAAAACAGAAATGCATCTATGGTAAACCTCCAGAGTCCTCAAGATTGGAGATCTTACAAACTGTCCAGAAAAGCAGTATGGATTTTGGAAGAGGTGTAGCAGCTAATTAATACAGTACAATCATTGTGTTCAGGTGATGATATGTCTGTGGAGCAGTCGAAGGAACAACCGCAAACAAAATTCACAATATTTGCAGGCAAAGTGACAGAGCTGCTTTTATCGCGCTGACGTCACGTCGGGTCACGGTTGACCTGGCACAGCTTGGTGTGGCGGCCTCCACGTCTTTCTCGAGGCCGCATCATGGATCGAATTAAACACCCGTCGAAGCGTCTCCGATTCCTGAAAAGTTCCTTCCGCACTTTCCGAGTCATTCGTTTCTTCCGAGGCCTTTTTAACGCGGGTCGTAAATCCTCCATCTGTTCCGCTGACAAGCGGCTCTCACGGGAGACGGGTTTCTGATTTGTGGCGAGCCCTCATGCGTTCGTAGGAATTGATGCGCTCGGCTCAGGGGGGCGGAGTCCAATGTGCCGGCTGACAACTAACAAGACGGAGCGGTTCCAAACACTCGCTTTCCGGAATGATGCGGTCCTCGCATGTCAATCACTCCATTGTGATTTCCGAACCCCTACAGTGCATTCTCGAAGAAGGAGACACCGTTATTTTTTTAAATTCTAAAATACACTTTTCTCCACTGAAATACGTGCCGATGCAGACGGAAAAGAAATCGTGAGACAGAAGATATCGTGTGAATTGCAATTTGAAGAGCGTGCGCTTCAGTCAGCAAACGTGAACGCTTGAGCTAAGCTGTTTTACAGCGCCCTTCAGTCCTAATAAACGGATTTAGCCTACGTGGCACGCGACATTATTCACCACTGTTTCTGAACTTCCTCCTCGTCTTAATTTGAAACAAAACATGACTAAGCAAGCATGAACAACTAGCAGTTCAGATGATGTTGGAGCACTGCTGTCAGTGGGTATACACAATGACAAATCTGTACTGCTGTGATACACAATAAAATGCACAGTTGGTTACAAAAATCTACTGTAGCCCACATTTTCAAATAATTTTTAGTGACAACCATTAAATTCTAGGTTATGCGATCCTCAATTGTTTATAGTATCAAATTCAGAGACATTGCGTTATACTTCAATGGCAAAGGGGAAATACTGTAGGTCTGAACCCCTTAAATAGCACATTCAGTAGGCTTTATAAGCTAACTTATTTAAAGATTACAAAATTTTATCATGTAATTATCAATATTAAAATGAAGCTGAGCATAAATAAGAACATGGAGAAGAAGAGATTAATCTAATCAAATGAAAAAGCAGTGAAAGTGTGGTGGAAATGGGTATTATTAGCTTTTAACACAGAGAAGGCCTTGGATGAGACCCTGTAGATAAACAGTAGGGCTTATTAATAAGAACCATTATGATATGACCTGCTCTTATAATCAAATACTGTATGTGATTAGAATGTTCTTAACTGAACATTCAAAAAACATTTTTTTTAAACTACCCTTAAAAGGGTTAAATATACAGTTACCTGATGTACTGGAATACTTTTTGTTTGCAAAAATTGTTGCTTTGTTCAGCTAACTTCACACTTTTGATTTATACATGAGCTTTCACTGCCTATTTATTTATTCTGGTGGCGTCACACTTTTATATTTCTGATACAAAACTCATGTTCTCCACTTCTGAGTCATTCTGCACAAGAGCATCTGCTGACTGACTGTCATTTCATGTAAAATATGATGGAATAATTCATTCCTTGAGGGTCAGTACAGTTTTTTTTTCCCCTCTGAAAGAAATTGTCTGGAATGCAATAAACTGTTATCTGGCTGAATATTTTTTTTATACTCCTGTGGGGCTGGATAGATCACTCATTTGGAAAAAATACTATACTCAGCATTCTTGAAGAATAATTACATAAACGGAATTGTACTTCAAGTATTCTTGAGTATAAAATAGTATACTTCAGGTATACTTTAGCATGCTCATTTTCACATGGGCAAACAGGATCAAAGTATTAGTCAGTTGTCTGCTTCACCAAAATAGTAGAATAATAAACGGAATTGACAGGTCATGGCCATTTTCTTTTTAAACGAACGAGCAACAAATAAAGTTTCTATTTGTGAGGAAGCACATTCCCCAGTCAACCCGAACGACCCGTTGACTGCAACGCCACAGATCCTGCGGTTTCCGGCGACATCCGGCAGCTTTCTGAGGCATTACGCGATGATTGGGGACAGATCCCACAGGACCAGGGCTAGCAGAACAGCCGTCGGACTGTGAAAAAAAAAAAAAAAAAAGGGACAATCTCTCTGTCTATTTGCTGAATCTCGCCGGCTGAAACATCCATTTGCGGAAAGAGCCTGACGGATAAGAAACCAAATCCAACCGGGAAACTGTAAAAAAAAAAAAAAAAAAATAAAAAAAAAAAAAAAGGTCGGTACGCGGATGAGACGAGACAAGACGAGGCACCAGCTGGCCGGGCAAGTAGGCTATGCGTTTCATTTTCCACGGCTCAGTGTCACTTCCTGCGTGACGGACCCTGCAGGGCCGCGCTGTAGCCCAGTAAAGTCACCCGCGTCACAGCGGCGGCACCACTCCTTTTGAGTGACAGAGCGCCGCAACGCAGCGGAAAGATCTCTGAGCGATCGGAGTTGGCGGAAAGCAGGAGCCGGCCGACTCGGCGAGCAGGAGACGGCCCGCTGTGAGTCATTAGCACCGAGTCGCGGCTCCTAGAGCGCTCGATGACCTCAGCGGTCATGTGACACAGCGGCGCTCACCGACTCATTTTTTTTTTCCCCCCCTGATCCTGTCACTCAAATGCTTCCAAGTAATGCTGTGATACACACTGCCATGTCATACCATGTGGAAATGTAGAACTCCCACACAGTTTGTCTGATCATTTTTGCTGCCTATTCTATCTTGGACAGAGTCCCATTATTCAAAGATAAAACGTCCAGGGCTCATGGTTTTAGTGCATCCTGCAATGAGCTGACACTCACATGTTCATAAAAAGAACAATCTGCATTTTTTCAATGTATTCACAAGGGCTTAGTGAGAAGTGTGTGTGCGTGTATACACACACACACACTTCTCACTAAGCCCTTTTCATATCCTTTTTGATTGCATTAAATCCAGATCAGTATTTAATTAGAGAGAGAGAGTCAGAGACAGAGAGAGAGAGTTAGTTCATTAAATATCATTCAGTCCCTGATGTTGAAGACTGGCACCATTGTACCTGGATTAATCCCCTCTCTCTCTCTCTGTGCAACTAGCAGTAGGCAACTTTGGCACTGTACACCCAGAATGCACTGGGGTTTCTGCTCCGCCCTGGATCACATCTCCTCCCAGAGCTGAGCGCCGAGATTTACTTTAATAAGGGTGTCCTCCTCGGAAATGTCTTCAAATCTTTCCAAAGCGTTGAAAAGCTCGCACACCTCCGACACCAGCCGCTCTGCCCCCCCCCCCCCCCCCCCCCCCGGCCGATTACTCTTTCTCCTGTAGCCTGAACCTGGTAACCGTGGAGAATCAGGTGGGGAATTCGTAACGTCAGCCGGCGCCATTTCTTCCGTTCTCCTCCTGACCCGCGAAAAGGCCGCTAAACCTCGGGGGCGCTAAGATGCGTCTCCGTACCGGTGGAGTTGGCGCTCAGTCCGCTCGCCCCAGGCCAGCTGCGCGGCGGCTTCACACGCACGCTAAGAAGCGGTCCCTTCTCGGGGACGACGCGGCGGCATTTCTCCGCTTCCCGAGAATGAATCTTGGCGGCGGGCGCTCGGGGACTCAGTCGGGGAGAGGCTGTCAAGCCGGGCGCTTTCTCGCGCATCAGAACGCGCGGTCGGCAGCCAGATGACCGCGGTCCAAGGGAGGATTTGGCGAGCCCTAATTGAGCAAGACTGCGCACGGACTCCAGCTAGCTCGTGCAAAGGTGCCCAATTATGGCGAGTCCATTTGAACAAACGTGTTTTATCCTCTCTCTCTCTCTCTCTATCCTCTCTCTCTCGCTCTCTCTCTATCCTCTCTCTCTCTCGCTCTCTATCCTCTCTGTATCGTCTCTCTCTCTCTCTATCATCTCTCTCTCTCTCCATCCTCTCTTTCTCTCTCTCTCTCTCCATCCTCTCTCTCTCAGCACCCACTTCAAGCGCTTGAAAAGGAATGCGTGCCAATCTAATGATGTGACAACTAAATAAGCAGGAATCCTCTGCTTTTTTTTGTTGTTGGAAAAACCAATTCGCAGAGCGGCTCCACGGACCGTGCTCTGCGCCGCTCGTCGGGCGAGAATGATTTATGAAGAGTCAGCCGAGTGAGGCCTACGTCCCGGGCGAAGTACCGCCACAGCTCCGCGGAACTGCTGACCGTTTGATCCCGGGGGGGGTGCGCGAGACACCTCCTGAAACGGACGACGCAATTCGGCACGGTATTCACTGGGGTCTACCTGGCGCATACCTTTAAACAACCAACCCCCCCCCCCTTGAGATTCGTCTTCTTTAATAATCTATCTGTTGTCAAGACACCTTTTAAAAGTGCAGTAGACCTTCAGTAAAAAGAGACTGAATATAATATGAATATGAATGCGGATCATTTACATTCAACCCACCTGATCATTTCTGCTTTGAGTTCCAGGCCCTGAATACAGTCCTCCTGCTTTATTTGGTATAACACCACAGCTCACACAATATGAACGGGGGGAGATCTGGGATACTGTATTCAAACCAATTATTGTGTTCTTAGTATAAAAACATAATTTAACTCAATGATGCTGGTTCGGGGGCACAGTGACTGACAGCACATGGCCTCTACTTCTATTAGGGCATCACAATGCCCCATTCTCCTCTCATTTCACAACTGAATCACATGAACGATTATTTCCCCCCAAACACGTGAGTCTGCTACAGACAAATGCAGTTTTTTTCCTCAGGTAACTGTTTTGTTCTTTTGCATAAACAGCCACTGCGCTGCACTATTTTAATACACCGGATTAAGACCTCTGAAGGGATGGATTAAAGCACGGGGGCGGTTTGCTAATCAGCTGTATTTATAGCTCTGCCATTCCCTAGGGCGAAGGGGCTGGATTACTTCCACCATGTTGTGGTGAAGATCTGGGAGCACGATGCTAAAGAAGGCAGTACCTTCCACTGCGCTGAGATCTGCCACACGGTCAACAATAACCCAACTGTGAACCACAGGCAACTGTGTACACTGTAAGAGCTGGTGAAGACACCAGAGTAAATACATCCATGTTCTGAAACCGCTTATTTCTGATCAGAGTCGTGGAGCCTATGCAGCGAGTGAGTCAGCAATACACCCCTGGACAGGCTGTCAATCCATTGCAGGGCATACAATGTTCTCTCACACATCCCACATGGGGAGAACATGCCAACTCCACACAGAAAGGCCCACTGTCAGGATTCAAACCCAGTGCCTCCTTGCTGTGGGGCTGGCACCACCTTGCCACCCCAAAATCAATCCACTGAGGGGAATTAGGCCTACAGCAGAATCAATTTCCAATACTCACCGCACTACCAATGAATGAATGAATTAATTAATTAATGAATGAATGAACGAATTAATGAATACATTTTAGAAATGCTTTGATGTTGGTGTGTTCTGCTTATCTGTAAACAGCAACGAGTTCATCAAAACCGCATTAACATGCATTTATAATTCCGCTGCGGATAACAATGCATTCGCATTCCTCTCTCTCCGACACGCGCCTCTTCCCGACAGCGGCTCGCTTTCCCGCGGGACCAGGGCGGGCGTCATTACATTCGGAACGGTTTCTGTTTCGTAGTCAGCGGCACGTTTGATCAGGCTTGCCGACCGGATTAAGGCTCTGTTCAAACTTGCCGTGCGGCCGGCGGACGCTTTGGAAACACTTGACACCGCGGAAAATCCAAATTAAACTAATTAACACGGAAAGGCAGCTGCGGTAAATATGTGATGCTATTTTTTTTAACGTTTTAGAAAAAATAAAAAAAGAAGTGCCTGAGGTAGAAAACTAAAAGTTTATACAATATTTATAACATGTATGTTTATGCTTATGTTGCATCAAAACCTAGCAACAGCCATGGAATTGGTGCATGAGTGATATACCCAATTAAATATTTTTCCTTGGGTTCATTTTTATGAAGTTGCTGAATTTATAAAACTTGAAAACACTTTCAAGCTGCAATTTGCTACACATGATAAATGGTGATAAATCGGTAAACTTTGGACAACTGCTCAGCAAGCAGTCCTGGGGATACTTTCTTGACTCACAACACACCAGACGGATAATATCGGTAAAAGCTATGCCAAATATAAATATAGGGATACATTATGAGTGTCATATTTGTAATACAGATACAGCAGAACCTCAGAGACACGAACAACCTTAGGAACGAAGATTGTTTAGAACTCTGGAAAAAGTCCTTAATCACTTGGCAAATTAAACCCAGGAAAAAGTTTTAACCCTAATTAAACCCAGGAAAAAGTTTTAACCCTAACTAACGATATGCTTCTCACAAGTCTGATTTCTGAAATCTTGGTTCATCCAACGACTTCCCGGTTTTAATTTGTTTGGGGAATAAATCCATATATACGTGATTTGGCAGAATAACATCCAGTGATGTCAAAATAAACCCATTTTAAAGAAACGGAAGCCCTTACTCATCGGAGGAGTTACCCACAATACTGTAGCCCTTAGCCTACATTTTAAATCAGCGACACTCGTTCTGCGGCTATAAACCATTGGCGAAATTAAAAACGGATCAAGTCAGCGGTAATGGAGATCTCGTTAGAACATTAATGATCTTTTTCTTCCACACCGGCCTTCGGAACAGTACATCTCCTTTCCAACGCAACGCTATCTTTAGCCTCTTCTGCAGACTGATTGATTTTGCTCAGGCCCTCTAAGTGCTGCTGACTTTCCCAAAGCCCACTTTTTAAAAATTATTAGCGAGTGATAAAACCTATAAGACGTGCCCCTCCGCACAACTTTGAAGATATCTTGAGAGTTATTTTTTTTCATTAATCCCTGGAAATTGTGACTAGTTTTCAGTTTAATACTCGCCTTTTCTAAATCAGTGAAAATAAGAAGCCCAATAAGGCTTAACTGCATATGATACTTCTGGTTTCATAACAGATTCGCATGACAGGGCAGTCCAAAACTCTGGTGTTCGCATCTCTTGAGCATCCCCTGCGTGCCTTAGCTGCGTGTTCACCTTTAATACGGTCACTATGGTTTCCAGTTCTGACAAGGTTACTTTTTTTGAATCAAAGCATGAAGCAAAAACAAAGAAAAAGGTAAGTGTCTGGATGTCATTGAGGTGAACACTGCATTCAGAGGAGAACTGGCGACAGAATTTCAAGGACAAGGACGTCTGGCACAGCGAGGTGAGTTCTGTCAGCACCAGAGGAACCAACAAAGCGCTTCTGTACAGGTGAAAACTCTGTGCTGCTCCCGCAAAAACCCGTCAGCTGTATGTGAGGAGATGGGAGACGGGAAAAAACATCACCACGGGCTGTTATCTGCGGGAGGAGCTTACATTAGCCACACCCAGCCGCCTGCCTGTCAACTGTATCTTTAAGCAAATGAACGTGAATCATTAATTCAACAGTCGCTAATCTGCACCATTTTTATTCCACTAGCTGAAGCTGGCACAGATAAAGAAATACTATGTATGGAAAGTAAATCATAGGGAAGAGTCAGACAGAAAGAGCCAATGTGAAATTACGTAGTATTAACATAATATAATAATAATAATTCATTGCATTTATATAGTGGTTTTCCTCACACTCAAAGAGCTTTACAGTGATGAGGGGGAAGCTCGGCTCAACCGCCACTGTTATGTGGCACCCACCTGGGTGATGCACGGCAGCCATTTTGCAGCACCGCACACCGGCTGAGGTGGAGAGAGAGCAATGTTTTTAGCCAATTAAACCAGGGGATGATTAGGTGGCAGGCTGAGAGAGCCAGGGTTAGGAATTGATCCAGGACACCAGGGAGCCCCTTACTCATTGTGATGAGTGTCGTGGGGTCTTTAATGAGCACAGTGAGTCAGGCCAGGCAATAGGGCATCGTGGATTATTCAACCAGAGGGAGGATCGCCCCCAACTGGCCCACCAGCACCACTTCCGGCAGCAACTAAGTTCTCCCAGGAGCTCTCCCATCACATGTACTAACCAAACCTGCTGCTTAGTTTCAGCCATTTTACAGGAGCAGCATGCATGTCTGCTAGCAAATAAACGTGCCTGTTTTTTTTTTTTTTTTGTACAAAATCAACTTGTGAAAGCAGACGCTTGCAGCCAACAACAAAAAAAGCTGACTGAATATTGCAAATCCTACTATACTTTCGGGGATAAGACAAAAGTTGACATTGAGGCTGAGATTCAATCAACATTTGTTGTGACTACCAATTAAAAGCAAGATCTTGATTCACAGAAAACACTAAAACTAGCTTGCTAAACTGAGATGAATACATATCGAAGACAACTGGGCAATCCAAGCATACACCAGCTCAGTCAGTATATTAACACATATCTATAAAACCTTACAATACAACAAAAGTGGTAATAATACAGCAACAATACCTTCCCTGGGTTTTTAATCACCATATGAAATCATACTGAGCATTTAAAAACAAAAAATGTTCCACATAATAGTTCAATTGTTTTTTTTTATTACTGGATTCCAAATAAAACTATCCAGTTCATGTGGAGGCACTGACGTTCTCACATGCTTAACCAAAACAAAAATCCACTGAGACCTGCTTCCTCTATCAATCTGGCACACACGGCTGGACTTCATGTCCATAATCCTAAATGCTACGACAAATTTACACTCCACTGCGCAAGTAATATACATGATGAATGTGCCAGACAGTGCCACAATTTTCTGTGCAATTTAAAAAGTGAACATGGAAAGGGCATTTGCTCTGAGGTAATTTATCCATTACTCCATATATCACGTATTAACATTTAAACTCATGCCCCAGTGATATTATATTCATGAATTATAATGCAACCAAAACAAACTAAGCAACCGACAAATAATTGTTCTTAAGACAAATGGAGTATCATAAGTTGATGGTGGTCTTCCTTGATGTAAAAGGAGTAAAATCTTCCATTTACAAAATCATACTTTGAACTCTACCATACATCTTTGCACATGAAATCCTCTGTCATAGTTCTTATATCCTTTTATTAAATTCCAAGTACCAAGTCTTCCCTGTGCCTTGGTTGCAGAATAATCCAGAAAATGGTCCATGTATATGGATTTACCACATTGAAAGAATTTATATAAAGAATTTGGGAAGTAAAGCCAGAAGTACATCAAGAATATCTGTTATTGGGTATCACTTTACAATGAGAATTGGCATTAACTAATGTAGTTGCTAACATGAATGAATGATGTACAAATACATTAACAAAGCTGTACAGACAAACTTTTCAGTAGTTAGCAGTTAACAACGACATTAGTTAATGCCAGTTCATGTGACCTTATTGTAAAATGTTACATGGTATGGTGTTTTTCTTCTGCGCATACTAAGCTCTTGGCCAAGTCTCCCCTTTTATCTCACACTTCTATGGGATTGCCCGGTAAAATACAGCTTAAATAAAGGTACATCTAACCAAATTTACCAAAGGATGGGAAGGGGGTGGTAGGGGCTGGGGGAACAGGGGGGGGGGGGGGGGGGGACAGTCACTGCAAAAGTAATGTCCATGCTAAACACACCTGGCTCCCTCCTTATTAAAAATGACTTCCGTGCTGCTGAGGCAAGCAGAAGACATGAAGGATTTTTGTTCCTGAGAGTTTCTGGGCCACGTTCGTCTTCCACTCAGTTTTATCTTTCAATAACACCCAGGCCATTTTTTTCTCCCCTTCGGTAGAGGAGTTTGGACGGCAACCAGCGCACATACAGGCTGTGTTTAAACGTCTGCTGGAGGAGTTGTCAGGCTAAGGATAAGCTCCTTATGCGTGATGGGCAGCTCTGTCCTTCTGCTCAGGGTCTGAAGATCTTCTTCTACACGGAAAAGAGAGAGAGCTGTTCTACTCACTTTGGATGTCCACCTAACGCTTTCCCCCTTTGAAGAAAAAGGTTTTTTTTGCTTTTTTTTCCCCGACTTGGACCCATTTTTCTGAACTATTTCCAGCATGCTGATCAGTAATGATGACAATTCTCTCACATCTTTCTTTTCACGGTGCTTTGGTCAACCCCGAGAAGCGCTCCACTCCGCTTTGCAATGCAGGCTAACGCGGGGCCACGCAAACAAGGTCTCCTAAAATATGCATAAATCGCGCGTGTGTGTTCGTCCTTCATCAACCAGTGGCTTTGAAACCACCCGAGGGATCTTCGTCATACCTGAGGAGAAAATTCTTTACAGCACATAGGCAGGACATACGGATTTTTAGTCCAGCTGACTAACCCTTGCATGAGAAAACAAAACAGCTTGTCCGCAACTCTTCCTGGAAGGGTGCTACCATGCACTTATAGTGCTGCATATCTGAGAGAACGAACCTATTTTTAGTTAGGTTGTTGTTTTTTCCCCCCCAAAATTCCTGCGAAAACACTGACGTGGTAAGCTTCATTAACAGAGTAAAAACATAAACAGGCTACTCCGCTGATGCCTGTCCAAAGGCCAATGAAAAGCACTTTCCTGGAAAATGAATCTTATCTACTGCAGAGGAGTACGCCACTGAACATTAAAATGTAACATGATGACAATTACAGCTCAAATTAGAAACAGTGAGCGACATTCATAGCCCGAGAATGGCCTTTTTTTACGAACTACCTCGTATTTAATATCATATTTCAGCAATATCACACAGAAGGGAGTGCTGTTATATGGTACACTGTTATGCAGTATCACATCATGACCTCAAGCGTAATATTGATTATAAACTATCAAGTAATGATTGAACCAACTGATTATGATTTTGCCTTTTTTTCCTCCAATAAATATAGCTTGTTTTAAAAAAAAAAAAAAAATCTTTTTTTTCCTCCTCTAACAATGCGTCAATGAGGATGTAAACAAAGCCAAGTGACACATTACAGTAAAGCGTTCCAGTACTATCAGCTCCCATGTAATGCTTGCTGATAAACCTACACTCTCGACCAATCAAATTACTCAGCTGGAATTAATTGTAGTGTAAATTTATGCATTCACAGTTTAAATGTGGTAACATCAAATCAGAACTGTGTCTTTCATTTGTCAAAACTGCTGCAAAACTGCTGCAAATTTTAAAAAGAAGAGAGGGCAAATGTCTTGTCATTATTTCCGTACTGACAAATCACAATGATCTTGAGATTAAAAATGAATTATGGTAAGCAATACTTCAGTTAAACCAAATCTAATTTCTTTATAAAAGTTACCAAGCGTTTCCAGGACATCCCTAAAATCTTGTAAAAGGCTTAGTACCTTAAACAAATTTAAATCAGGCTCGCTGCATTTTGGGTAAACATGTCATCCCAACACAAACACTTTGCCTGACTTTAATTTGCAACAACGTACAGTATGGACTTTTTCCCAGCTAGCTTTGAGTTAAAGAACTGATTGATTTATTGAATATGTCCCAAAGTGGCCTTTAAACAAGAGACCATGACACAGATGGATTAAATACAGAAGGTATTTAAGGCTAAGTCCAAATGCATTCTGGGTAGTGGGTGGGGGGTGGGGCTTACTCATAAGTAGGACACATGAACTGATTGAGCATATGTCAGTGTTGCCTCATGGGATTATATCAGCCTAGCAACCCACTAGTTAAATGTGCACACTATCCCAGCACTGCAATACGTATGCATGTTTATTAATACATATTAACAATATGTGTTTTGGACTATAATAAGTATAATTCACCTAAAGTTCACAGTTCAGCTTGAAAGAGAGAGAGAGAAGGTGCTGATGACCCCAGACCACGCTGCACCTGGACAGGCAGATGCAAGGACAGGTGTGCAGACAGGTATGAGGCCAGGTGTGCAGACAGGTGTGCGGACATAACGATTTACTCTTCAACATTCGAGCCCGATGTCCCAGTTTTACTTTCACATATATAATTAGCATCACTAATGTAGTAACTGAGCCTCTGTCACATACAGTGATTCCCCAAAATAGCTTCCCAGTGTAACTTAGTTTATAATAAAAGCAGCAATACGCCTACGTCAGCACACATTACACTCACAAGCCTTTCCTTAAGACAGTTCTGCGTACAAAGAGCCTGACAAGGAAACTAGTAGTAAATCTCAAAAAGAGGCTCAGGAAATTGCGTTCTGAAATGAAAAGCACGTCCACAGGTTAAAAAGTGCACAGCGCTGGAAAAATGTGTGAAGCGAGCGAAAGAAAGGAGAGGAAGGCTCACCTCTGCTTCCTTGCTCTTCTCTCTGTTTCTGCCGGAGTTCCTCCCATTGCTGGCGGTCTCTCTGGCGGGCACCACCGAGATCTGATGGACGGGCATGGCGCAGAAAATGGAACCTTCCGGAAGTTTCTTGTTCTTTTGAGGCGACCGTCGAGGCAGCATTCACTTTCGCCCAGCTGCTCACATCATTTTATTTTTTATTTCCCCCCAGGACGTCCGCTTCCATTCTAGCAATGAAAAAAAGCATGGGAGAAAAAAAAATACTTAAAGAAACTGGAATGCTCAAGTTCAACCATAGACTTTGAAGAAAGAAAGCACCATTGTCATGTTCTATGAAAAGAAAACAAACTAAAAAAAACCAAAACAATTTCACAGAAGCAGGTAGAGCGGGCCAGAAAACGTTACTCCTGCGACAGGGCGGACTGAACGTCGCTCGCAATGAGGCCAGATTTCCCGCACCCCTCCCCCCGGCAACCTTGGAGGACCCAGCGCCTAATCGTCGTCATGGTAACCGCGGGAAGCCTGGGCCCTACCTGGGCTGTCATTAGCGTAAGCTGACGTCAGCCCGGCGTGCCGTCAGCGCTGTTGTTAGCCTGGCGTGCCGTTAGCCTGGCGTTTGCGCTGCAGTTAGCTTGCCGTTAGCGCGGCGTTTGCGCTGCCGTTAGCCTGGCGTTAGCCGGCAACGGGACGGAGCACCGGCCTCGCTGTGGCTGGCTCACGTGGCAGGTACAGGTACGCAGGAGTCCGGAGCAGCTTTAACCGCTTACTTTAAAACCCAAATCCCATCACACGGCCTTCTGAGGAGAAGGCTGACAGGCCACGGTGAAGCTCACACACGTCCTAATCTGATTAGGCCAGAGCCACTCCTAAAACTCTACCAGGAAGTCTCGCCCCCAACCACTCGGGGACAACAGGAGAAGAGAAGAGGTCGTTGTGGTTCTGGCTCGACCAATCAGCACCTCACAATGGTGAATAACTTAAAATATTTAGCTTTAGACATGCTGGTGGCAATAATCTCACAGAGAGGAGGAGCCGGAAGGTTAGATAAAAAAACAGGTCTTATAGCTGTTTGTATTGTAAAGATGAATCACTCAGTGATGACTGTCAAACACGTCACTCTGAACTGAAAAGTGAAGACTGTCTGTGTTTTATTATTTGTGGCACACACTCTCCTCCCACACCAACAAATCAAGCTGTGGCACACACACGCCGCGCATACAAACACGTGTACACACACACACACTGACATGCTCTCACACCACACAAACACACACACACACACACACACAGTAAAATTCTCAGTTAATCAACTCTTCCAGGGCGGATGTTTTAAGGACATTTTGCTGCTTAACGACCATGTTACATCACAAAAGTATCTATGGGCTGCACAGCCACAGGTTCCACTCACAGGTGTCTAAGTCTCCACCTGGCTTAATGTCACAGAGGATTACTACATACATGTAACCTGCATGTGACCTCTTTAAAGACTGACAAGCAAATTAAGGAAGCTGACCACCATTCAGCAGCCATTCTTAAAAACATTTTTGTCACACCACAGCCTGAGCTCCAGCGCAACAAAAACAAAACAAACTGTCTATACCTGTCCACACACCTGTCCTCACACTTGTCCACACACCTGCCCTCATACCTATCTGCACACCTGCCCTCATACCTGTCCGCACACCTGTCCTCATACCTGTCCACACACCTGCCCTCATACCTGTCCACACACCTGCCTACACACGTGTCCACACACCTGCCCAAACACCTGTCCACACACTTGCCGTCACACTTGCCCTCCACAGTGGAAAGCAGGCGACCACATGTAACCACAAATTTGACACCTGACAGAGGAACTCGCCCAACCCACACACCCCTTCCTGTCTGAGTCTAAGTCAAATAAAGAAATTAAACGGTCATGACCGCCATAGCGGAACAGGGAAATCCCCGGTGGAATCCCCACCCCACTTCACCACAATCAACAACCGGCTCCTCGCTGGGGCGAAGCTTCGTGTTGCTCATCGTGTCTCAGACGTTTCATAAGCAGGCTGCAAACACGTCCATAAACTTTAAGAGTCCCACAGCTGGTGCAGTGTGAGAATTTCATGTCCTCTCGTGCAATTTTCAGCAGTGTAGGGGCGGTACTCAGCTTAATGTGCAAATCCGGGAGGGACCTGAACCAGTATTATTTCCCCTTACTTCCTTCTTTTTTTACTTATTTTATTTTTTTTTCTCTCCCATCAAGCCAAGAAGACTGTTTATTAAAAATAGAAAAAGCTCTATTAGTGAAATGACAGCTGTGTGAACATTCCGGAAGCCTGATGAATTCATTAAAGTTGTGAGCGAAGCTCGGGGGACGGAGGCATTTGGGAGCGCGAAAATGTGTTCGCAGTTCCTCACGTCGCCAACTCCACTCTGTCACCGCTTCCAAGAGACGACCAACAGTCCACTGAGCTCAAAGCCACCACTCCCGCCCCCTCTTGCTCTCTCTCTCTTTCTCCCTCCCTCTATATATATATATATATATATATATATATATCTCTTTCTTTCTATCTCCCTCTCCTCTCTGTATCTACTTCTCAATCTATCTCTCTCTCCCTCCCTCTCCTCTCTCTATCTACCTCTCAATCTATCTCTCTCTCTCCCTCTCTATCTCTCTTTTTTTCTCTCTCTTACACTCTTGCTCTCTCTCTCAATCTATCTCTATCCCCCTCTATCTCTCTTTTTTCTCTCTCTTTCTCTTTCTCTCGCTCTCTCTCTCCGCCCCTCTCTATTTCTCTCTCTCCCCCTTTGTCTCTCTCTCCCTCCCTCTCTCTCTCTCTCGCTCTCTGATTCAGTCACCAGTTCCACTGGATATCTCTCACTGCTTAATTAACACACGGGTTAATGTGCAGTCCGTAAGCAGCTAGATGAGAAACAAACACGAGAGAAAGCAAACAAATCATATGAACCATTTAAAAGCCGAGTCAATTTGCTAAGCCATTAATTACTGTTTTACCCTCATTATCTCCCACTTTGGCACGCATCATTTTTTTTGCGTGGTCATGCTCACCACGGCAACCTCCCGCACCCATTCGGGAGAGCAATTACGCGCTCGCCTCTGAAATGTGTGACATCAAAAACACTCTTTACGTGTAAATATTGTGATATTCCTTTAATACTCTGCAGTCCACTAGTCAAGCTCAGTGGACTCGGAGGAGAACGGTTCATGTTTAGATTCTGCAGGCAGACTGTGTACACCCGATTGACCAGAAGGGCTCGCTGTTGTGCAATGAGGCACGGATGTTTCCGTAAACTGAAATCCCCCCACCAACACCAGAGAAATGAAATGCTTAATTATTCACCAAATGAGCAGAGGGTTATTTAATTATACACTGGCACGGTCTGGGTTGTAAACCAGGAGATGGTGGCCATCCTTACACAGGAACAGAGCCTAAACAGATACCAGACCATGGGGCCCATCCACACACTGGAACAGAGCCTTAACAGGATGAGCCACCCAGCAGCCACAGCAATAAAGATTTTATCCTTCTGAAGAGCAGGCTTTTTGGCATGTTTTTTTCAGCATTCTAGAACTCCATCGCTTTCAATTACCAGCAGCGATAGTTACATCAGCGTTAGAATGTTCAGTTCCCAACATTCTAAATCGCGTATTTATTATCTTACACCCTGGAGCCGTAAATCAGTTAAGTAAATGTAAACAGAGTACATCCAGGCAGGCAGGCGACTGAACGGATGCAGAAAAGATCAATCTGCATTAACACTGCATTCATTTAGCAGGATGCTCTTCCTCCAGTGTGACTTACAGTGTACCAGTGAAATATGCCTCAGTCCTGGAAGCCTCTACTGCAGGGGTGTCCAACCTTATCCGAAAAAGGCCGACGTGGGTGCAGGTTTTTGCTTTAGCCTGGCACTACAACACCAGATTCAACTTATTAACTAATCGTGGTCTTCAATCAAGATGTCGGTAAATAGAATCAGGTGTCTTAGTGCCGGGCTGCAACAAAAACCTTCACCCACACTGGCCCTTTTCGGGTAAGACAAGACACCCCTGTGCTGAGCAGAGGAGAGCTCATTGCTGTGCCACACCCCTGGGCCCACCAGCTCTCATCCCAGAGCAACAGACACTGGCCTAAAAGCCCTCATCTGAGGTCGGCAACGTCCGTCTGTCTGTACCCAACCCCCATGCAAGCATGCAGAATAATTTCTTAAAATATATATTAATTGCTGGCGGTGCAGTTGTCAGTGCTGTGCTATACGTGGCGAATCTGTGCGAAATGTAGGGTAAATTATACAGAGAGGGAAAACACAAATGAACATAACCAACACACACAGTTTGCACAGCTGGCTGCTTGTAGGTTACAGAACTGTGATAAATTAGTATAATCCAAGGATACCCACAATGCTCTAGTTCTCCATTCCAACTACAAATGGATATTTATCATAGAAATTCAGGCTGACAGCACTATCCGCCAAACGCGTGTGCAACATAAATTCGCACAATATGCACGTTACTGAGCTGGGCCAGTAACCTCCAGATAAAAGTTGGTTTCCTTACATTTGTACCACATTACGCTGTAGCCAGACCACTTCGAACATCACAGCACTGTTGCCCTGTAGCCAGAACACTTCAAACATCACAGCACTGCTGCCCTGTAGTCAGACCACTTCGAAAAACACAGCACTGTTGCCCTGTAGCCAGAACACTTCGAACATCACAGCACTGTTGCCCTGTAGTCAGACCACTTCGACCATCACAGCACTGTTGCCCTGTAGCCAGACCACTTCGAATATCACAGCACTGTTGCCCTGTAGCCAGAACACTTCAAACATCACAGCACTGTTGCCCTGTAGCCAGAACACTTCAAACATCACAGCACTGCTGCCCTGTAGCCAGACCACTTCAAACATCACAGCACTGCTGCCCTGTAGCCAGACCACTTCAAACATCACAGCACTGCTGCCCTGTAGCCAGAACACTTCAAACATCACAGCACTGTTGCGTGACGTATTTGTTTTGGATTCAAATTCTTTTCTACCCTTTAGTGATCTTGTCTGGTGTATTGGAACCAATGAAATACTCCCAAAAAGTGCAAACCCTGCCTTCTGGTCATATTAGCAGGCTCAATTACACCAGTCAAAATCAATAGAGCACAGAAAAGTATTTGAATCCAAAACAAGTATGAATTTGTCCCAGGTCTGAGGTGTACGCAGGCTACTGTGTGCGCCTTGGTGTGATTGAGATGCTTCTCGATCGGTTTTGTTCATGCTCTCCAAATTTATCAACTGGCCAGACTGAGCAACACAAACAGAATCTCTCTTTCATTCTCCTACCACACCACTCTTTCATTCATTTATTTTCACCAAAAAGTTGAATGTGTTCATTTATTTTAACCTGTCTGTTTACAGGGTGCGCACTGACTTTCAGTGTGAATACAACCCGTGTGAAGTGCTGTGAAATAATAAAATCATTTAATAAATAGTTCCTTTCCTTCGCTCGTCTAAAGACGAAGGCTACACTTATAAATCCAATTATGTCTCTGCGATAAATCTGCAGACAGCCCATGGAGAGGGTGCTAAAAAAAAGTGATTAATGGTGACATCACAGCTCAACGTTCATAATGCATCAAGTGACAGCCAATTTCAACAGACACACGACCAGCTCTTCCCATCCATAGTGGATGCTGGATATTGCACAAGGCCTTTTAAATGTGCTTTAAACTGCATCATAGGATGTATCTTACAAACAAAATCATGCTACCATGGCAACCAATAATGTGTTAACTGACCATTGATCAATATCTTTGCATTAATGAAGTTATAACTTTTTTCCCCAACAACAGCATAGTCAAATACAAAGACATGTTCAGTACATTTAGAAACAAGAAACACGTACAAATCTCCAAGTCAAAACAGCAGGTCTATTAACATATTTAGTTATATAGCCATGACCCAGCTATACAGCCAGAACAATCTAAGTTCCAGATGAATCCATGGCCATATGCTGTCCCCAAAACTGTGTGTTCTGGCCTCATAGAAACGTTTACTTTGGGCGACCACAAATATAAATCCACCATACTGCATTCAGAAGCCACAAAGCCAGAAGTTGACTACACCTGGTCTTTGAAAGTCAACGAGCCAAATGCTAAATCTGGCATTAAGCATTTGGGTTAGGCGGATTACTTTTAAACCATTTAAATGTTTTAACCTGCCGCAGAAACGGGGAATTATTTACTTCGCATCACTCCTACACTGAAACACAGGAACACTGAGGGCAGCTGTTCATTTGCCTGACCCTCTTGTTTACCAGACAGAGAAAACATAACAGTTTTTGAAATTATTTTCTGGTGCCAGCTCTCCAAGCAACATGCTGCATATTAACAAGCAAAATCACTTCGTAGCCAAACACATCATTTCCCAACAGTGAATATAAGCACTAGTATGACACAAAATACTACAATATAAAATATAACATGAAAAAATTACCTTTCTATTTTCTTATTTGAGACTAAAGTGTGGGGCAGCACGATTCCAGTGTGATTGGGTCTCGATCAATAGTGCCGCGTTGCTGTGACGGTACGATAGAGGAGCCAGACTCCGCAGACGCCCGCGTGCGACTCCAGACTATTGCGCAACACGCACTGTTTTTTTTCAGCCAAAACGTAATTAAGAGTGTGAATCCCAAGGACATTTGGGATTACAAATCCTAAACTATTTTCTGTTGCCTGGCGACCAGAGATTACACTTTTTTTTTTTCTTCTTTTTTTCTCAGCAGAATGTGCTACTTCAGGGAACTGATTTTTATGGTTGAGAAACTCCACATTAAAAAGTGGATAAATTAAAAAAAATACTGTGAATTGGAATTCACAAAAATATTTGCCAACTAGGCAGTCTTCATTGACATTACCAGTTACCTTAGATTTTGGTTTTTACATGATGTGCTCACTTGGAAACTGCTGACTGACGAGCCCTATGTGGTTTTGCGCATACACTATATGACCAAAAGTATCCGGACATCACTTGGTCTGGGGCTGTTATTCATGGTTTGGGCTAGGCCCCTTAAAGTTAGGTTCCAGTGAAGGCAAATCTTAATGCCAGAGCATACAGTACAATCACATTCTAGATGATTCTGTGCTTCCCCAACAGTTTGGGGAAGGCCCTTTCCTGTTTCAGAATGACAGTGCACACAGCAAGGTCCATATAGAAATGTTGAGAACAGCGTGGAAGAACTTGACCAGCCTGCACAGAGCTCTGACCTCAACCTCATCCAACACCTTTGGGATCAGTTGGAAAGTCAACTGCAAGCCAGCCCTAATCGCCCAATCAGTGCCCAACCTCACTAATGCTCTTCTGCCTGAATGGAAGCAAATCCCTGCAGCAAAACGCTCCAACATCTAGTATAAAGCCTTCCCAGAAGAGCGGAGGTTGTTACAGCTGCAAAAGGTGGACCAACTCCATATTAATGCCCATAATTTTGGATAAGAAGTTGAATGTCAGGTGTCCATAT
Organism: Anguilla pacifica; assembly: GCA_039654925.1. Lineage (NCBI taxonomy): Eukaryota > Metazoa > Chordata > Actinopteri > Anguilliformes > Anguillidae > Anguilla > Anguilla pacifica. The sequence goes on from CM077288.1 coordinate 65,579,844, forward strand.
ACTTTTGGCTATGTAGTGTATATGAAATCCATTAAGTCACAGGGCATTCAGAAGAATACAGAGACACTACTCAAATTAAATTCTATATAAAAAAATGCTCAACACTTCTAAAACGGAGATTTTCTTTTGATATTTAATTATATATTACTCATTTTTCTCTCAGTCGGACAGCCCTTTGAATGTGGTGTAGGATGGCCCTGAAGCCATGCACATTTTCAGTTGACAGTCGGTTGGGGTAGCAGTGCGGTTAGGGATAACGGGTAGGGGAACCGGGCTCGTAACTCCCTAGTTTGGGGTTCATTTCCCTAGGAGGAGGGACCCTGCTATTTGCACCCCTGAGGGAGAACGCGCTTAATCCGAACTCCACCAGTGATCACTCACATGCAGAAACGGACTGCATGTAAAAGAGCACAATCCTTGTGAAACACTCTGCATAAAAGCGTCCACGGAATGCATAAAAATGTAAATCACTTCGTCGCTCCGAATGACCCCCCCCACCCCCCCACCCCGAGTCAGCCTGACTGCACGTTCCCAGTGCTTCTCCAGCGTGTCCAGGCCTCTCCAAATGCCTTTCCAAGGACCTGAAAAGCGTTCCAAACAACCCCGAGGCCATGCTCATTGGCTTTCCTTAGACTCCCCTCCCCTGTTTTTTGAAGCATAGACTGCAGAAAGATATGGACAAAGTCACTGTGACGTCACCCATTGACACTCCATGGGCTTGGTGAACAGCGTTTTGAAGCCTGGGAAGTGTAGTTTGTGGGCGCTGCTATGTTGGTGCCAGAGACTGAGTAGTAGTAGGGACATGAAGTCCGGTCGTCCACTAAGCGTATGAGATACAGTGACTCAGTAGTGACACACACTGTCCCTGATTCATCCACAAAATATTACCGTCTTGTCCAAATAGCACAATAACTTAACAAATTGGCATATGGGGAGACATTAGACTAAGAAAAGAAAGCCTATTGCGAATACTTTTTCTTGTGGAAAAAAATGAATGACTCTGTATTTTGACTGTATTGTTACCATTGACTTACATTAAACAGGTGGCTGAAACACCTGTACTGGAGCCAACTGCACTGGCGCTAGTGAGCAATGTCTCTCACCAAGACCAGGAAGTGAGTTTCAAAAACGCAGCCTGGTTTTGGCCGCTTGGATTGGAGCAGAGGCGAGCGGCCATGGAAAAGGAAGATGGAAGAGGACTCATGGATCGCACCAACCTCCAGGTAGCCTCCTGACCTCTGTGCCCCAATACGGGCCATACAAAAGGACAGGAGGGCACACTACCTGTGCGTCACAGTGTCAAGCATTTCAGTCAGCTTTAAACTTGGGTGAACACATTTTAAAAGCACTTTCAGTCAGCTGTAAACTGCACTTAATTCTAATAATAATTTCAAAGCTCCCTACATTTTTTTGCAGACTGAATCATTTCATAACTGCAGTTCTTTACCTTCTGGCTTCACCTTTTCTATTTCTAAACTGTTATAAACATCACAATGTGACGTGAAGAGGCCATGAATAAACTGGGAAAGCTGAAGACTCTGAGAGTTAGCTAAAGACAAGGGAAATTTTAAAACTATTTTGGGAAGAAAAATCAAAAAGCATCTGGCAACATTGCTGGTTTCCTCATCCCATCTCTATCTAAGTAAGGCCAGTCATCTTTTTTCTTTATTTTTCTTCAAGTAAAAATTTTTTTTTTTCTGAGGAGAGCATTTATCATGTTTTTTTTCTACTGCTGTCCAAGTATTCCCTTCAGTGTCTGCTGCAAGCCTGGTGCTGTCCGGCCAGAAAGGTTCATTTTTTACATTTGATTAATAAGCTGACATTTCTCTTTCCCCGCGCTGGAAAATCTCACTCACAGATGTCCCCATTAGATTCGCTCACTCTGAGATTTCCCATTAACCTCGCTCACTCAGAGATTTCCCATTAACCTTGCTCACTCAGAGATTTCCCATTAACCTCGCACTGCCATTTCCCATCATGGTGAACACCACTCACTTTGCAGTCAGACTCATGGACACGCGCATGTCAGTAAGTGCACCTGACTTTTCACTGACTGCAGTAGTCAAACGCGCCCAAGGAGAGACGATATTTGAAAATAAATGTATAAATAAACAAGCGGGCATGCACACACAATACAGACACATGCAGAGTTTCTTTGCATTCTTTTGGAACCCCCTCCCTCCCCCTCCCCAGCATTTCTATTATCTCCCTGCATTGTACTGGTTTTCTGGTTTGTGCTGTACCCGGTAGAAAGGATAACAATACCTCTTCCAAGTCTATTTTTATAAGGAAAGTCAGAAAGGCAGCAGCAAACATCTCTGTCATTTGCGAACACAAAGGATTCTGGGTCACCGCCACAGCTGAGGAGCTCAGTCATCATGTGTAACACTGCCATAGCTACATGTGCATTTCTACAGTTGCAGGCTGGTTAGGGCACAGCTATAGCACACCAAAATGTTGCAGTAAATACCCAGTTGGAATTGTTGGTTTAAAAAAATGTCTATTAGTCAGTTTGACAGACACATATTAAGCCTAGTCCTGAACTAAATTCAAGTCAGAATGGAGATTCTCCATACAAAATTCAATTTAGTCCAGGAGGACTAACGTTCATCTGTGACTGTGAAAAAGCTCTATATATACAATACAATCTGGATATAATCAAGATCTGTCTTTAACTTCTACTAGCAATTACAAACAAGAGTTTTTTATCTTTACCAACCATTCGGTGTGTTCAGATATGGCCAAAATTAATTTTGGCAACCTGCGTTTCTAAAGGAAATGGACCAATACACTTTAAATCAATGTTGAGGGAAAATTAGATTGAATCCTAATCTCCAAGAATAGCGACTCCCTCCCCCCGCTTCTTCTTTTCTTGTTGTAGCAGCTACAGGCAAATCAGCCGTCACCTTTCCACGTGCAACTGTACTAGCTGAGAGGATCTGAGCTTACGACTATTACAAATAATGTAGACATAGCTGTTCATTAAAATGGTCCTTCAGCGATACCCTTCATATTTATTTAAAATATGAAAAAATCTCATTCTCTCCAAAGCCTAGAGAAAGAAAGTAATACTTTGTTGTAGAGAGAACAACCACCAAACCTGGGAACCTGGAGGAAGAAAAATCTAATCTTACCCACTCGAGTGCCAAGCCAAGGAACACACTTTCAGAACCAGGCAGCTCTCCAAACAAAGTTCTATTCCAAATATCTCTCCAAATATCCCCATGGGGGTGCGGGGCTCAGTTTTCAGTGCTTGCGTTGTCTTGTCTCTAGAAATTCTGGTCGATATTTGCGACTGCAGAGAAGGGGGTGTGCCACGGAGAGCCAGACTCGCAGCACTCAGGAAGAGTAGAGACGTAACGCACACAAACTGCACTTCCTGTCCTGTCTGAGGTTGACTGGGAGCAGGGCAACACTGCAGGAGCCTCATGGTTTGGGGTCGGTCGCATTGAAACGCACGACAAACTGCAACGCTCGACTGAAGTCTCACATGCTTCTTTTGCTTGAGTCTGAGTGTAATTAACCAACCCCAACCAAACATTATGTTAGAACTAATTATTTAAAGAAGCTGTGTTAACTGGGGAGGGTGGGGGGGGGGCCATGGTGAGACAGTGGATAGCACTGTTGCCTCGCAACAAGAAGGTCCCGGGTTAGAGTCCTGGCCTGGGCCTTTCTGTGTGGAGTTTGCGTTGTCTCCCCACGTCTGCGTGGGTTTCCTCCCACAGTCCAAAGACATGCAGGTTAGGCAGACTGCCCGCAGGTATGAGTGTGGGAGTAAATGATGTGTCTGTGCCCAGAGACGGATTGGTGACCTGTACAGCATTTATTCCTGCCTCGCGCCCAACGAAGAGGCCCCAGCTTCCAGTGACCCTGACCAGGAAGCTGGTAAGATAATGGATAAATGAATGCCAACTGGGTAATTTAATTGTCATTTACACCTGGTGTCCGTATATATTGTGCCAAAACGATCAAAAACACATTTTTTGTAAGATTTAATGAACAATTTCTTAAGTATGCGTCATGTGTGCCAACATGCAAATGAAAATGGCGCAATCAATTTAGCATTTCTTTTTCGGCAATGTCTTAGGACAAGGCAGCCAGAACGCAAAAGAATAAGTTAATTTCAATCCATGGATTACATTTCATTCTTATGACCAGAAATGTTGTGCCAATATTCAAACTGAAATGCTTCATTCAGCTTAGATTTTTTATTTATTTACCTTCTCAGTAGCCACTACCCAGCCAAAAGAGAAAATGAAATGCTATTTGGATTAGCGATTTAATTTGCTCTGTGGGTACCACTCAAACCTGGCAATAATGTAATTGAAAGCACAGTTTCTGTGTTATTTGCCATGGTAACGTCACCTCCTGCATCAGAGTTGGCATGACAACACCACATGCCCATTGACATAAGCCTTTATGAACACTAAAGCATTGCTCATGAAGGTGCTACGTACTGCCTGTGAAGGGGTCACACCGCTAATATGAAGGACCATTCCCAATAATTGCTTAAAAAAAGCGAATTCATCCACTACTTTATTGCTAATATATGAAAAAGAGTGCTTGAATCTACTCAAAACCTGCCCTCTTTACTAACTGGATAACCTTTGGTGAGAGTGGATACACAATCGTCAGTTTATAGGTCTGTATCGGCAGACATTTCCCAGCATTATCAGGCAATTAGTGACGCTCGTTTTACGAAAAAGATAAGCTTTAATGGATTATGGTGGGGGGTGTTTTTATTTGAGTGACCGGGAGGCCAGTCCCCCCCCCTTAATGGCAGCTCTCAGCTTTCAAATGACAGTCACGACTAAAAAAAAAAAAACAAAGCGTGGACAGTTATCTCATTAAACCCTTTTTACGGAGTCGCAACAAGTCAATCGCTTTGATTTCCACGGGGGTGTCGGATCTGAGAGGCGCTTTTCATTCCTGACTCCTGTGAAACGTGACCTTGTTCCCCCCCCCCCACCCCCCATCCCCCTCCCCCACCTCCCAGTGGGAGCGTCACGCCCAGTTTCCACCCAGTGCGTTGGCCCGCACCGCGCCCACTCCAAATCAAACGCGGATTAAGCGGGAGGAAGAAAGATGCCGTTTGATATGCACAAGCAGCCATGCCGATTTGGCCAAGGCTCTCTCCGCTAGAGAAACCCGGGGGTGTACTAACCCCCCAACCCCCACCCCCCCAGTCATGGCCTAACAATTACAAACCACTCATCCAATCAGGAGAGACGCCGTCTTTTTTTTTGGTATATCTTGAATCTTGGTATAACTGGTTTACAGGCCAACGTTAGGGGAAAAAAAATTTGTTGAAGAGCATTTCAACTTAGAACATCTAAACATGGAAACGAGTAAATACCAAAGCTAATGCATAAACAGATAAAGCACAGAACCCTGGACTGGTAAACTAATAGCAATAAACAATCACTTGAAAAGTTTGGAGAAGGGAAAAGGGGGCCATTTTTTATTGGAGAAGGCGGCTGAAAAAGCTCCTTCCTCAGTGAAGTAACCTCAGTACATCCCCGGGCAAAGCGCTGTCTTGGGAATGCATATTTACGCACGCCAGAGCCCTGAAGCATTTGTTGCTCCTGCCATCTGTTTTTCTACCTGTGCCCAGTCTTTCACGGTCTGGCAAGCAGCATTTATGGCCCACTCCAGCGCCCCCACTCTCACAGCAGGCAGCGGAGTGGAGGAAGACATTTAACACTTCATGCACATTGAAGACATTTAGCAGACGCCCTTATACAGAGACGCTCGCATAAACACGCGCACATAAAATGCTCAGGTAACAAAACAAACGAGCTGGTGCCAATTTATTAGGGATACAACTGATAGTAGCCTATAATGCACAACTTGCTTGGAAGTAGTGCATCTACAGGATAAGTTAAGCTGCATAGTCGATGCAAGTGTGAGACTGAGAATGCGGTGCTCGAAGCAGCATGTGAGTTTGATGATATAGTTGTAGATGTAGCATAGGTAAGGGGGGGATGAGTAATGTCATGGAAAGCAATAGAGGATGAGGTGACTCCAGATGTAATTTGACCCTTTAAGTACCCTTTCTTTTAAGGTCACACACATGTGGTTAGAATGTTCTTAACTGAACATTCTAATGCTGATGTAACACTCACTGCTGGTGACTGAAAGTAATGCAGTTCTAGAACACTGGCTCAGAATTTTGAAAAAAAAAAAACAGTATCAAAAAAAAATTCTTAAAAGGGTTAAATCTCACTATCCTGCCCATGCGGTCTGGGGATTGATGCTGTACAGCGAGCCCATTTCTATCTCTGACCCTCTATGCTTTCCCCTATTTGAAAAACAAAACAGTGCCTGTACTATAACAGATAGGCGACTGGGCTTGTAACTCTGAGGTTGCAGGTTCGATTCCCAGCTGGGGTGCTGCCGTCGTGCCCTTGAGAAAGGTGCTCACCCCAAATCACTTCAGCAAAATATCCAGCTGGATAAATGGATTGCATGTAAAAATGTCATTCATGTAAGTCGCTCTGGACAAAAGTGTCTGCAAAATGTAATGTATGCTTTTAGTCCTGTAGTGGATATTCAACTCACATGCATACAAATACAGCAAATAAAATGACCAAAATCTATAGTACAGGGCGTTGGCACATCAGGGTCATATACCCTACCATAGCCATATCTGAACTAACGAATGTCTAATCTCTGCTGAAAATTATATTTAAAACGATTTTTAGACGATGATTGGCACGAGGCTAAACGTAGAACTCCGCAAGCAGGTCACGTCAGAACCTTCATGACAGGTTTTTTTCCGACACAGCTGGATATCTTTATTCAAAAGTCACACGGTTTTAATCGTTCCCTTTACAAGTTATTAAACTGCCACAGTCTACGTACCTCATATCAAAGTGTGGAGAAATATAGTAATATTTCCCACTTTGCACCTCTCTCACCCAACCCCGACACTCAGCGACACTGAACATAAAAACTCTTGTCATCAGAAAGAACACTCCACATGGCGATCACATGACCTTGCTCATGGAAACCGGCTCCTTTAATCATAGGTGGTCTCTGAGCAAAGGTCTCTGTACTGGGTCTGATTAAAAATTTATGACTTCCATTCACCAAAGACATCCTGCGAAAAGAAGAAGAAGAAGAAGAAGAAGAAGAAGAAGAAGAAGAAAAAAAATCTCTCACCCTGGAAGGAGAGCAAAGACTTTGCGACTTTGCAGTCTCCTTACAGAGACGTTTTAAGACAGCGTAGACAGAGAGAGCGAGAGAGAGTGAGTGAGAGAGAACAAAAAAAAAAACGTTTCAACCTCTGCCAAGGCGCTGTTTTTTTATGCAATATTTCCGCTTACCACACCATTCCCTCTATAAAAGTGCACGGTATCATTTTTCTTTGTCAGAAGAGGCCGGCAAGATTAATAGATCCGGTCTGATTTGCGGCATAACACTAGGGCGCTAGCTAGTGCGGTAGGCAAACCAGCATCTCTGCGAATGCGACCTTTTGACCTGATCTCTGGAGGAAAGCCCAAGAAAAGCCTCCCCCGTATGAAAAATTATCGTCTCGATCCCATTTGATGAATTAAACATGGGAAAAATAATCAGATGAATGAATCCATTCCTGCGTAGTTGGGTTTGGCTATGAGTTCACATCATATCCTTCGGTTGTCAAATATACCACAACCTCCATCGGGACCATGAAATTTTTATCTGTCTGTTTATATTTGAGTACAACACCTCACAATGAAGGTGTTTCAGAAAGAGGCGGTTATAAGAGATATATTGTCTTCTGAGCCGACGGGAATACCAATACCCAAATCTCCAAAGTGAGCGTTTTATGAGAGCAACAGGAAGTGTCTGTTCTCTGTTTGATCTATGTGTGGGTAAAGGGCCCTCCGGCCAGACTGGCGTATGGAAGTCTCATGCATGGATCCTGTGACTTCCTGTCACAAGTGCTTTTCCTGAATGGTGCAATTTTCATAATGAAAAGACTGCGGATACACATGAGCACGATCGCTTGCTCGCTCACTCACTCACTCTCTCACACACACACACACACACGCTTGCACAAGCACTCACTCCTGCATGTATGCACTCACACACTCACTCACTCATTCACTCACTCACTGTCTCTTTGCTCAACAGTGACCCCCGCTGGTCAGTCGGGCACCCACAGTCTGCCTGCACTAGCTGCACGTGAAGCGACCTCCTCCAGCTGAATGTCTGTTTAACAGCTGGAAAAGCTGGTAACAGGAGCAGCGGCTGACATATTTTAGAGGAGCACGCACGCTTGGCTGTGCAATGTGTAGCAAGGTGGGACCCCTGGCCTAGTCCAGAGCTGCCCAGCCCTGTTCCTGGAGATCTACAGTCCAGTAGGTTTTCATTTCAACCCTAATTTGGCACACCTGATTCTACTACTTAGCAGCACAATGAGATCTCCAGCTGCTGAATGAGCTGCACTTTGTTAGGGTTGGAGAATCACTTAAATCACGTAAATTAGGCGTTTCAGAAGGGCACGCGTAAAGTGCAGCCTAGCCGGTATTCCGCAGTATTCTGCAGTATTCTGCAGTATTCCACAGTATTCTGCATTATTCCACAGTATTCCACAGTATTCCGCATTGTTCTGCAGTATTCCACATTGTTCTGCAGTATTCCACATTGTTCTGCAGGATTCCACAGCTCCAGAGCAGTGCTGGGCGTGTCGCCAGCACTCCGGCGGGTTTCCAGCCGCTGTCCCTTGAGGCCGTGGGACCAGTCGGCTCGCACATGTAGCCCCGCCCTGCCGCACAGCAGCAGCGGAGGGTTGGGGGGGGGGGGGTGTGGGGCAGCATTCTCTCTGGAGAGCTGTCACCGGGACGCCAGCTCTAAACCGCGGAGGAGGGGAGGGGAGGGGGGGGGGGGCGGCGGGGGGTGACTGCCTCGCCCGCTGACAGACGTGTCCCTGGTGTCCCCTGGCGCGGTGGCGAGGTTTAGAAATCAGTCAGACATTACAGTGTGTGTGTGTGCGCGCGTGTTTGTGTGTCTAAGTGTGTGTGTGTGTGTGTGTGTGTGTGTCCGAGTGTGCTTCCTCCGTCCCTACACTCACAGGACGCTCTCATTACATTACATTGCATTACAGGCATTTGGCAGATGCTCTTATCCAGAGCGACGTACAACAAAGTGTATAACCATAACCAGGAACAAGTGTGTTGAAAACCCTAGAGGGAAGTACAGTTCCAAGTGCAGGGAGCGATCGCATAGTTTAACTTGGACCCTGTCGGTTAACCTGATCAACACAAACAAAAGCAGCAGCAAAGTAGTCCATGCAAATAATACAAGCAATAATTCAACAAGTAGGCATCTCTCCCATCATGGAGGCAGTCTAAGCAGATCCTTTCAAACAGCAGCCAACTTAGGCCATGGACACGAAAGTGTGGGGATATTTTAGTCACATGTGTACATTAGCCAGCTGAGTGAGCGAGAGAGAGAAAGAGAGAGAGGGAGAGATACAGAGAGAGAAAAAGAGAGAAATCCACTGAGACTAAGCTGTCAGTAGCCTAGGGAGTTCAAAACAAAACACTTCTACACCCAAAATCATGCTGGGAACTTTTTTTAGAATACTATTAATGCATGGTATACTGTGCAAATCAACGCAAGCAACTCCTGATGTTGTTCTGTTATATATTAAAGAAGCTTATGTAGAAAAATCTGGAGTGGAATTGGTCCACTTACAGGCTTTGCAAAGCTACTAGAGGAGGTCTAATGGATGTCAGAAGAGACAAGCTTGTGATATAAGGTGATAGTTTCCCACTTAAAGCAATTTGCTGTGGGCACCATTAAGTGTAACATGAGTAGGCGATACTTGTGCCTTGTAATGCCCTGTCCCCACAAAAAAAACCAATAACAAGATATTACAATTGCAAGCATTTTATATGCAAATTAATAAGATTTTTTTTCTCTCTCTTATTTTGCAGTTTCCCAAGTTTTTAGAGCGCATAACACTTTTAAGTGCCTGACCCCTTAGAGCCAATCTAATGATGGCAAACCCACCGCGACACTTTTCATTAAGAGATACACCACACGCAGATTTTATGTCTTTGAACAAACACTACAGTCTGAAAGATTCAGCTTAATACTGAAACGAAATTTCGTACAAAACCAACCTTGGAGATGGGAAAGGACCAGCTGATTCCAGCAGGTAACCAGCACTGAATTGATCGGTTAAAGCAGTTGATATTATTGATCGCACCTAGCCTGGTTTCTTGGGTCTGAACTACTTGATTATTCAACCCCTCTGGAGAGTAGATTTTTTTCTGGAAGGTTTTCAAAATTCTGAGTCAGTGTTCTAGAACTCCCTTGCTTTCAAATAACCAGTAGTGATTGTCGAATCAGCATTCCTGTGTACAGTTAAGAACATTCTCATCACATTTGTGATTTTACACCTTAAAGGGGAAAACAAAATGTGGCAGACCCTGCGGCTCACCAGGACCAGGGAGGGGGAACCACTTAAGCAAAGCCGTGTCACCCCATCTCCTGAGTTCTTTCAGAGGCAATATTACAAGGGGTCAAAATCACCATGGGAACACAATTAACCACACAGGATCTGTGATGGGATAAAGTTTTTTTTAAAAAATGTATTTAACTAGGGTAGGAACACTGAGATTGGCATCTCTTTTGCAAGCGAGCCCTGGAGCCCTACATGTCTTTGGACTGTGGGCAGAAACCGGAGTACCCAGAGGAAACCCACGCAAACGCTGAGAGAACGCACGTGCACTCTGGGCAGACACTCAAACCTGGAACCTCCTTCATGCAAGACAACATTGCTTACCACTGTGCCACTGTGCCACCTGACTGAATTTCAAGCTGACCAAGGGCCAGCAACATCCATGGCCCAGTGACATCCATGGACCAGCTGCATTCATGGGCTAACTGCATCCAAGGCCCAGTGGCATCCATTAGCCAGCTGCATCCATGGACCAGCTGCATCCATGAACTAACTGCATCCATGGGCTAGCTGCATCCATGGCCCAGTGACATCCATGGACCAGCTGTATTCATGGGCTAACTGCATCCAAGGCCCAGTGGCATCCATTAGCCAGCTGCATCCATGGACCAGCTGCATCCATGAACTAACTGCATCCATGGGCTAGCACAGCCCATCAGATCCAGCAGCTAGCTAGCTGAACACATCTGCTCTGCCTTGGGATATCTATATCAGCACATCTGCTTGTGTCACCTGTTTACTACACATTGCCCAAACTGGCAGTTCAGAATCTGGAATTATAAAAATGAGAGGTTGCAGGTTTGATTCCGGATGGGGCACTGCCGTTGGGCCATTGAGCCCGGCACAGGATTATACCCTCAGATTCTCCAGTAAAGATCACAGCATCTGCCCAGCTATAGTCCAACTGCAGTTCTTCAGGCTACACATGCAGTGTGCACCAGCATTGGCTTCAGTGGACCCAGTTAAGGGGGTTTATTGGTAGCTGAGTTGCTGTAGGTCTGCAAATTGAAAAATATTGTGTGAATATGCTAATGTCAACCTTACAGTTGATAACATGGGGTGTTGGAGGTGTTGATGAGAATGAAGGCTAAATCTGTCTTGGCGGTTCTGTAAAGCGACAGATGTATTTTATTTAAAGGCAAACTATGCAGGATTTTTTTTTAACTTCAAAATATTATAAAATAATAAATGCATATCTATGATGCACTGGAAATCTATGCATTCACTAAGTTTCACCAACTTCCTGCACCTTTTACCTGTATTTATTATTCTAAAATGTGTAAGGGATGTTTCTGGGTGTGGCACTGTTTTCTGTGTGGGGAGGGGCGGGCGTGCTTGTGACGTGCTTGTTGCTTGTTAGCTGCTGCAAGGACTTTGGAACAACTACAGAACACGTCAGATAATGTAGCTACAAATTGCATAAGTACCGGTTATTCATAGCCATGAAAATATACATATTAAGTTGTATTTGAGAAAATAGACTAATATTTATATAGGATACGAATAACTTTGTGAAAAAGTAATTCACTTGACAAATGTATTAACTAGCAATAATTTACCTACGACCTGCTAACGTTACTTATTCCACAAAGGATTCCACGTTTACATCCCAGTTCTAACTAAATGTCCACAACAGCTAAATGCCGCACGAGGAAACACACACAATAGCTGCACTATGGAGGACCATACGATGTTCTCGTACATTAAGGGGTGCACTCAGTGTAGAAGATCATTATAACACTGCCTTATTGCTGTTACCGACAATATCTCTGACCACCTCACCTCTTCGCTTGACATTTTGCTTCTAGCACTCGAGGGTGCCTCCTCAACTAAGGTGGGGGTGGGGTTGAGGACGAAGGAAGAGACAAACACAGAGTCCAGAAGGGCCGCAAAAAACCTGCATAGTACACCTTTAATTTTATTTACAGCACGGTGAAGAATATTTCAGTGCAATTGTTCTGTTCCACAGTCTACCCAGAGGAGTTCTCAGTGGACTTCAGCCTGTTAATGGCTGTAATCGTGTGGTGAGGGGAACAAAAAAGGTTGCCCAATTTCAGTCAGTGTTTTGGTACACGTGTTTTTATCATTCCCTGTAAGATCCCTTTGTCTCATTCCAGTCAACATTCAAAATATTCAGTTTTTGGGATCTTAAACTTAAAGGCGCAGTATGTTTGTAGAAACGAGCAACAGGAAGCTAGATTTTGAAAAGAAAAATGTGTGGAGTGCCTCATTTCAGAGTCAAGGAAAGTTGGAGAGAATAGATTTTTTTCTTGTAGCTTTTCTTAGATATCCGTTGGGACGAGAAGGAAATTTAACCAAATATGAACAAAAGTTCTAAAGCAAACTTGCACACCACACCTTTAAATTTCAACTCAGCTGATTGTTTGTACAGGAACATTGTTTGTCAAATTATTCTTTTCTATTTATTTAAAACCCATACAGAATTTAAATATAGATAATATGTAAAAAAAATAAAATATACAACTAGGAATATTCCAACCATTCACAACACAAGGAAAATTATACACATTATTAACATCTTCAGATTTTGCAATGCATATTTTCAAAAAAGTTCATGCATTTCCAATACATCGCAGCATATTTAATTTCCATAAGGTTATTTCCAAATGTCTTTTTTCAAATAAAAATTATGTAACTGATGTTTGTAAAAATAGCTTGGGTTGCTTGGTTGGAGATATTTCAGCAGTCATTAAATTTGAGGAGGATTCCTTTTTTTTTTACCCTGAAATACGTATGTAGCTTGTCAATTTACAGACTTAGACAGAGCAGGTGTTTAAATGTCATTCTGGCACAGAATTACTGGATATACTGTGACACCCTTTATAAGGATATCTCCTGTTGCTGATATGATATATTCTGAATCAGCGCGTCATGTAACAGAGCTTCCTACGGTTTGCTCTGTGAAAAAAAAACTGACGTAAGCATGCAGATTATTTTTAGATGCTTTTGTTGTGTTAGCCAGGAACATCGTCTTTAAAAAAAATTTTTTTTAAATTGTTATGCTTCTTTATTGCCACAAGATCAGAGTCACTCCTTAAAACACAGGCTTTGGCTATTTTTTCCCCTTAATATTAGATTGTTCCCTGTTAAAGACAACAAGAAAATAATCACAACTGGATCTTTTGCATTTTGCACCAGAAGGTGGGCCCATACACGTCAGAGAGAAAGCTTAAGATTCAGCACCAGCTCCCGGGGAGAGTGTTACTCCACCAAAAAAAAAAGTATTAAAAGGAATCTTAGTGGGGTATGTAAAATTCGGAAAACTGCCAATGCCAGCCCTGGAGATGGCGCTGTGCCGTCCCGGCACACGGCGGATTTGAACTCGCAGCTCTCGTGTAAGCCAGTGGCCTGGGAGCCAGAGGGAACCGTGAATCCACCCGGGACAGGGGGCCAGCTGCACCCCATCAGCGCGAAGTCCGGGCCATAGCCTCATAACACTATAGCTGAGCCTTCAGAGCACCATTTTTTTTTTGGGGGGGGGGGGGCTTCTGAGATGTCCGCTTTTCTGAAAATATGTGCACCTTTTGATTTTCTCCATTTTTTTTCTAGTGCCAAATCTGCAAGTGAAAAGTGGCCTCTGGGAACTGTTTGAATAATATGTCCTAGAATACATCTTCCAAAATTTAGCCTCCTCCAGTCTGTCCAGATTTCCTGATGAATCCTTTAAAAATAGATGAAGGTGTAGACTGTACCATCCTTAAGACTTTTCCTGTTTCTTTTAGTTATTTCATGGAAAAACAAGATTCAACTCCTTCCTCAACACTTTTTTCAGAAGAAAAGTAGATGGAGCCAACAGGTTAAAATGTTCTGCTCCCGCTAAAAAAAAACATTACAAAAAACTACACAGGGAGAAAGAGGCCCAGCAGGCATCCATCAACAGCTTCTAAACCTGAAGCAAAACCATGGAAACGACTAGAAATATACAAAGAAATCATGTTTAATTTTGCCTTGTAAGAGTGACGCTTTACTCTTCTGTGGGTGTTTCAACTACTGGGCATCGACACGGCCGAGAAACAAACATATTTTGGTAGTAGGCTGAACTGGTTCTGACAGAACTAAGAAAATCACTGGCATGTAAAGTACCACAGCCTCAATACGCGACACGTGTCACACATCTTTCAGCGAAATACCTCGTTGACAGCGAGTAAGATGAGCTGGTGCACGGTGCCGTTAACATCGAGAGAAATTCTCATGAATGTAATTTTCTAGCTCCAGATTCGTTCTTTGCCGGGTAAGGGGGCGACATAGCTCAGGAGGTAAGAGTGGTTGTCTGGCAGTCGGAGGGTTGCCGGTTCGATCCCCCAACCCTGGGCGTGTCGAAGTGTCCCTGAGCAAGACACCTAACCCCTAATTTCTCCCGACGAGCTGATTGGTACCTTGTATGGCAGCCTTTCACCATTGGTGTGTGAGTGTGTGTGTGTGTGCGTGAATGGGTGAATGAGAGGCATCAATTGTAAAGTGTTCTGGATAAAAGCGCTACATAAATGCAGTCCATGTACCATCCATTTAATAAGTGGAGGTTCAGAGGTGATCGAAAAATCATTTCTGAACACGTTGGCAGCCCCCCCCCCCCCCCCCCCCCCCCCCCCAAGAGGAATTCCTGAGAAAATTACAGGCACTTTAGCAGACACCCTTATCCAGAGCAAATTGCAGCTTTTGCATTATTACACAGTATTCATTTACACAGCTGGATATACATTTACTGAAGCAATTCAGGTCAGGTTCATCGGCATTCTGAAGGATTAATTGCTCTTTGCTCAAGTATACATCGGCAGTGGGTCCCCGAGGAATCGAACCTGCAACCTCTAGGCTATGAGTCCAGTTATTATAACTACACAGTTGCCCAGATGAGCTGGACTGCAATGTGGTACTACAGCACACATCACAAAAATCGCCCCATTTTAAAACTCACCACACACAAACCATTTTTTTTACAGCCTCTGGAGAAAAAAAATGACAATGAAATTCAAAATGTGTTTTTTAAACATGAGGAATGTAAAAATATGGCTTTAGGATGCAACACATCAATATGAAATAGCAGAAATAAATTAAAGATACTGAAACCACCCCCCCCCCCCCCAAAAAAAAGAAAAACAAATGATATATATATATATATATATATATATATATATATATATAGCCGTGCTATTGCTTCTACAGAGGTGTTAATCCTTATACTGCATTAATTTCATTCAAATATAAGCCAGCTGCAATTCATGCAGATAGAGCCATGAGAACCCCTCCTCCTTCACACCAGGAATTTCACAAATTAAAAATCATCTTTACATCAATATAACATTTTTACATAAATAAACTTATATTGTTGAAAGCAACTGGCTGGACTTAGTATTGCTATATCGTCTGGGTTATACGTTTCAGGAAACACTGAAAAGTGCTGAAATTCGAATGCATGCAACTAAACCCCGAAGTCAGTACTTGGTGGGTGCGTCTTTGGTGTCATTTACGGTTGCGTCGTTCTGGATTGGTAATTACCAGCTTCGCACAGTAGTAGAATGTCATTTTTTTCCCACCATTACTCCTGGTAAAGTGTTGGTACATCCCGTGGGGGGGGTGGGGGGCAACATTGCAGTTGAGAATTGCAGTTGCAGACACCAGTCGTCCAGACTAATCATACATTTTACATTTGTGTCGGGAGTCCAGAGTTTCGCTGGGCACAGCGTGATTTTGGGCGCGCGCCTAAGTCGGCTGGAACGCGAATTTTCAACCCAGTTTCCGGTGACTGAGGGCTGGGCTTCAAGCAGGTTTTCCCACTAGGACTTGCTAAATGTTTTTTCCAATGTGGCCTCAGTGCTGACAGGCTTCCCAGTCTGTGCTGATGAGAAACATCTTCATCATATGAAACTGCCCCCAGCAACAGTGACTGGCTGTTTAATCCAAGTTTAAGGGTTCGTTTTAAAAAAATTTTTAATTATTATTTATGCCACAAATACATTGTACTAAAAGCAAGTACATGCCTGTCAAACCTCGATCTGACATATTCTATTTTATTTTCTTTCAGAAACTAGGCTATTCAGAAAGGGTCCTTTTGGCAGCAGACTGCATGACCTAGACGGTGTTATATGACGTTCATATTCAGACACGCACCATAATCATATCAGAAAATGTTTGTATTAAATGAAAATAAAAATGAATGCCAGCTCGATATCCGATTATTGCACCGTCCATTGCAACTCCTCAAACAAGTTAATTGAGCACACCCAACTAACCTTAATTGGCAATTGGCTGTAGCCGGTCGATAGCCTATTTTGCGACGCATTTTCGCAATATGCCAACTACAAGCTTAACTTGCTACACTATTAGAGCAATCAACACGCACAGTTGCAATATATTTGTTAAAGAAAATAGGCAACGTTACATATTGCAAGTGTTTCAACAAGAAATGCCTGCTGTCTTAGTTAAATTAAAGTTGTTGAGCGGGTATGTGGACGCTATTAATTCCAGATCTACTCCCATTTACGCAACCAAATCTATGGATGGATAGCTATATAACGCTCAGATGCAATGCCACGTCGAAACTAATAACAATTTTCGTTGCTACGGTAAGGGGGTCCATAGCAACATCGGAGCGTGATAGAACACGAAACAGGCACGAAAGCGTTACTTACCATTTGGGACATTAAAGCGTGGTGGTGCGAAGGTAAATTGCATTCCGCACGCCTGGCATATCCGTATACGTTTGATTTATCCAGCAAAAATAATCACAGCAGCTCAAAACACGCCTTTCTTCTAACTCCGCTGTAAAATGCGGTAGCATCCTCGCCGTCCCCTCCGTCTCCAGCCGCGTTCGACCACTGCTCAATCTGTTCCACTCAAATGATGTCATTCAGGAGAGTTGGGCGCGAGGCTTGGAGGCAGAGATCTAAGACGGGAATAATCAATTGCAGAGGCAAAATGCTGTTGAATTAATGGTGCCGACGCGAAGTTAGGAAGGCGGACATGAAGCAGTTTTTTGCAGCTCTTGGCCAGTTGTATTAGAAGTGTGCTGGTATTGCCACATAAGTCATTCACAATTTTAAGATTATTTTCCTGGAACACTGGAAATCCGATCAGACTTAATGATCTAATCACTGATTGTGAAATGAGGGAACAAAAATCACAGTACAGTTGTGAAGTTGTTCTTTTAAAAAAATAAGTTTTTGTATACATGTCCACTTAAGGTTTTAATCCCTTAAAATACAGTTTTCTACAAACGCAATACCATAATTGTCATATTTTGTCAAAGTTGCTAAATTTTATTAATAGGTATGTAGTTGTACAGTAGTATGCAAAAGTATGGACACCTCAGGTCAGACTCCATATTTTATTGATTTTTAAGTGAAAAACGGTTAACACCACATCTACATAGAACAAACTTTAAAAAGGACATATTTCTGAAATTTTTAATGCATAATTACATTTTATTTGCAGAATTGAACAGGCTGAGAGAAAAAAAAAATAATGTGGCATGTGCAAAAGTTTGGACACCTTGTCAGGAACTGTCCCTTGGCAGAAAACACAGCTTATAAACATTTCTTGTAGCCAGATAACAGTCTACAAGTGTAATTCCTGCTTCTGGATTTCCCCCCACTCTTTCTTGTGAAAGCCCAGTAGTTCTGAGATATTCTTATGCCTTCTTGTGTGCACTGCACAGTAGTAAAATGTCAAGCATTAATTCAACTCTTAACAGATAAGATTTGGTCCCACGTTATGTTATCTGTTAAGAGATGAATTAGGCCTACCACTGTTAAGAGTTGAATAAACACTCAACATCACATGTAAATCATACATCAATGAGGTTCAAGTCTGGGAACTGCGGAGGCCAATCCAAAACCATAATCATTTGTTCCTTTAAGTCATTCATGGTTGATTTTGAGGTATGTTTTGGATCATTGTCATTGTTGAAATGACCTCTTCTTCGATTTTGTTCATTGATTCTGAGGCATTAGCTTCTGGGATTTGTTGATATTCAATCTAATCCGTTCTTTCTTCCACCCAAAAATAATATTTCCTGTGCCACTGTCTGCTGTAGTCCACAAATCACAAACATATCCACCGCTGCTGTGTTTAACGGTTGACAAGGTGTTATTTTCCTCAAATGCTTCCCGTTTTTTTTCTCCAAATGTATCTCCAGTGGCTGAGGCCACAGTTCAATATTTTTTTGCTTTATCAGAACACAGCACTTTGTCCCAAATAGACTCTGGCTTATCTAATGGTTTGTGTTCCACACTTCAGACATCGGCTTTTCGCGATGAAATCGCGGGAATGGTTTGACAGCTCTTCCGGGGCGGATAAATTTTGGGGTGGGTAACGAGGCACGGCAGGCGGACCGCGCGCGACACCACTACTCCAGTGTCGCTAAACGTCTCTGCGGGTGTTTTGCGGTGATATGTGGGGATTTCGCTCTGCGCACCTGATCCAGTCCACAAGCAGTTCCGTCAGAGATTTCTCTCAAGTCTTTTGGATCTCGCCTTGATTTCAGCAGTTCCCCATAGCTATCATTTTGTAGCGGTGTTTGAGACCATTGTTAAACAAAAAAAAAATTAAAATAATGGATCAACTGGATGGGTGCCTAAACTTGTGCACATTTTTTTTTCATGCCACATAAATTTAATTACGCATACATGGAAACAGATGCGTATAAATGGTACTGTAAACGGAGAAGTGGATCAAATAGTCACAACATTTTTGAGCCATCGTGTCAATGTCACTGTGAATTGATATATGCATAGTACACTTTTTTTCAATGGTGTTCTGAGACCCACCTCAACTCCCCAACAACCAGCCTTTGAGTTCTGAGTTCTGACCCAAAGATCGGGAGCCACTAGAGGACGAAACCTTCCAAAATCCCATCAATGAAATGTATATACTGTTGCTATATAAATAAATGTGCAATTAAATGTTGAAATAAATAATGAAACGGGAAAATAAGTAACTACATAAATAATTAAATAATGAAATAAATATTCATTTTTTCATTTATACCATCATTTCATTATTTATAGAGTTATTTCATGTTTCAACATGACATGATCAATTCATTTCATTTTTTCAACATAATATGAATAATTTATGTTGAACTTCAATCAAATGCCCTCCCTCGGTGGTATCCATGACTACACTGGTACACGTTCCCACCCTGTATTGCCATTTAAAACACACTGGGGAGAAAAAAGGCTTTCAGTAATCGACTCTTGTTAAATAAAAGACACTTTGGGAAACTGAAGAAAAGGAGGGCAGACTGCCACAGTCTTTGGGTTTTTTGTTTTGTTTTTTCTTTGCAAGTGAAACAACTTTTGTCAGTTAATACTTCTATCTTTCGGTAAACATGACATGCTACTGAGTGCTGTGAGCTAGGATGTCACCTTAAGGAGACAATGTGTCACAGTCTCTCATTCTGTCTTATGCAGGCACAATCTATTTTAAAATAGATTAGGTGAAAATGATGTAAAGTCAGTTTGACAAGTTGTGGATTTTCCCTGGGATTGCCTAGTGCCATGTATTAAAACGAAACACCATAGATATTTAATTCCTGAATATAGCCAGGAGATCATCCACCACAGAAAATATAATTCTTTATTGGGCTCGTTTCCTGCTGTGAGTTTAAGAAGCTGTGAATGGTTGCTGGCTGTATCAGTGATGTATTGTCATGTAATGTTAGATCCGAACCAGACTCCCGTGAAAAAAACAATAAAGATTTCTATAATGCCCCAAGCAGTAACACATAATGATGGCTTTTCATTTACATCATGAATACAGCGATGTAAATGGGGAAACAATCTGTCAATCATTGCGAGAACAGAAATATGGATATTGTGTTTTTACCATTCATATTAAAAAGACAATACATTTGACCAAATAAGTGCAACGTATCTGCAAGCTCAAATCGTATGGTATTACAGAAACATGTGTTCCTCTTCTCGGGATGATTGACAGATGGCTTTCCCATCACCTCATTGTGTCTGTGATGCAAATGAGGCACATCATTATGCATTATTGTCATGTTAGGGGGCATTACAGAAATCTTTATTGGTTTATTAATGGAGTCATTTAGGCCAGCTAGGATCTAACATTACATGACATGCAATCGGAATGTTGACTTTCTGTCTCAGCTTCTAAGTGCCATACTAATTTCTGTTTGTTGACTCTACTACTTGAAAGTAATTTCTTGAAAGATCTACAACCAATTATATGTAAGAAAACAAGCATTTTATGGGACTGACTGTAGGCATGGGATATTAAATTTATAGATTGTTTCATTAAAAAAAAAAAAAAAAAAAACTGTTTTTAAGACAACTTTTATATCCATCCAGCCATCCATTATCTAACCTGCTTATTTCTGGTCAGGATCGGGGTAGGGGGGGTGCTGGAGCCCATAACAGCAACAGAATTTCCATTCATATTGAAAATATTCAAATCCCCTTTTTTGTATTATTAATTAATCATGAAATGCCAATAATTTGTTATACTGACAAGTTTAGTCCATCACACAATTTTATGACGCGTGTTCTTCAAAAAACAAGTTGTTTTCAGATTTGTCCAAATTGAGCGATGACATAACTGCAAAACTCATAAAATCCTTAAAAAAATGATGCTATGCTGATTTTAACATACAATTCACTGCGAAATCTCCTACTGTCTCAGTGCATCAGACTACAGTGTAGAGTGACATGCAAAACAGGAGCAGCCTATGATATGATGCAGGCAACATGATACACTCTCTCTCATTACAATTTAATACACCTTTTCTCAGCTTCACGGGTGTTAAAGTGGAGCAGATGCTCAGACATGCCCGCTGACTAGATGTTTTTTTTCTTTTCCAGAGGGAAAACGCAGGTTATATAATCCTTTTGAATGCAATCGTCGATATTTGCTCTGTTCACAAAGCCAGACTAACTAAGCGTATACACACGCATCCTCTAACCTCTGGCCTATACCTCTCTCATCCTTTGTGTTTGTTGTTGAAAAAAACAACTGAATGCTATTGTGAGGCATTGCACTTCAATCTTATACTAATTCCCAACAAGAACAACAACAAAAAAAAGGCCAAATAAACCTACAACAACCAAAATAAACTGGTGAAATAGCCTCAAAATTCAAAATGACCGCTTGGTTTGTTCGCTTCTCGGTTCCCTATTGTAACATAACCTGGTCTTTGTTGTCTTACACAGGTTTGGTTACCTCTCCACAGAGTCATATTTCGTTCACCTACGACCAGCACACAGGTAGAGATAGTCCTGCTCCTCAGCCTCAAACGAGTCTCTCTTTCTCTGAGGATTGTGGATTTAAGATCCCCCCCCTGGAGCTGGTTGATAATATCGGTGAGTGGCATAGCTATCATACATATCGTCTCTCTTTTCTGTCTTTTTTATGTTTGTAATTCAAACTGATTAATTAATGAAGTGTAGAAAGCGTGTACATTCTGTTTGCACAGTTGTACTATTGCTAGACATCAACACAAACGTACAGATCTCCACTGGATGCCCACTGGCAATGCCACAAGTATAGCCCTGGTAGCTGTTGTTAGTTCATCAATCAGTCTTTTCACAAGTTGTTTTGCACCAAAGTGTGGTCTGTTTTTTGTTAATACTGTACGTGCATTTTTGGAGAAAATGCAATAGAATTATTGTCAGAATACAATCTCTTTCGACTCAGAAACTATGAGTGCACTCAAGGAAACAGATGTCATCGAATGATTCACCAGCCACAATACCATTCTTATGGGTGGAATACCAAAATAATAGAAATACCATGCCATAAAACATTTTCACCATACCGGGTTTCCGGAGTGAATTTCTACAGAGACCGGTGGAGATCCATTTAGACAGAAAGGCCATAGCTCTCTAACTCAGATCAATCCAAACAGCGTCCTCCCGCTTCTGCTTTTCACCGGCATGGCCACAAAATGTGTCAAAATACGACTGTCATTCTGAAGCGTGTACTGACTCAGCTAATTTCATTATGTGCGGTCAATGCTGGCTCAAGAGCCGGGGTTTGCTCCATTACCAAATAAGCCGTAAAGAGCAAGCCCTCTCAAGCTTTATTAATAACAATAAAAGGGCTGAAATATAACCGAGTTCAAATGGAACAGCCCAGTTTATTTTAGTCTCGTTAGTTCAGTTTATGTTCTGATATGAGTGATATATGAAATTATCTCCTGGTAGTCTTAAAAATGTATGGTTTATGGTTCTGAACAGCCCTAACTTGGCCCTAACATCGTCCTTACATTTCCAAGTATGCCACACTGAAAAATATTGATATGTTAACTGACTGCTTTCTTGTGTTTCTATTAGACTCCCTACGTGTTGACCAAGAAAACAATCAAACACAAGCAGCTACCCAGCTATCAATATGCCATATCACAAACCTTTTTGTATTTGTCACAATTAATTTTGTTTGCGTACGATGCATGCGTACCATTACACAGCAAAATGCTTTTAACTCTGATAGCATACAGGTGGTCCCTGCTCATGTAAACACTAATGCAGTCATTTCAGTGGGTTTTTTGTAATAAAATACTGTGGTAAATAAGGAATGCATTTCATTAAAAGCTTATGGGCAGGGTTTGAATTTTTGTTGTTCCAGGGATTGCTAATTTTCTGGAGTTTTTACATTATTTACTTATAGTGTATATAGTGTATACATTTTTAATTTGAGCAACCTCTGTCATACAAAGAGCTCAAAGCAGCTCAAAGTGATTCGCAAAACATTTAAAAAATAGGGGCAAAATTTCTACAAGGTCGAGTAGCCATCATATGAATTACAGAAAGATGATATCTGTGTTCGTTTTCTCCTCAGGATGATTGACAGATGGCTTCCCCATTTACAGAGATGGAGGGCATCACTGTCCTGTTCTCTCTTGTGATGTTCAGCTTGTTCACACTGGCTGGCATGTTGAAGGAAACATATATGGAGATCCAAGGTAGGTTCCAGACCTGGGTCAAATACCTATTTGTTTTGGATTCAAACACTCTTCTAGGCTTTACTGATCTTGTCTGGTGTATTGGAACCAATGAAATACTCTCAAAAAGTGCAAACCCCGCCTTCTGGTCATATTGGCAGGCTCAGTTACACCGGGCAAGATCAACAGAGCACAGAAAAGTATTTGAATTCAAAACAAATACGTATTTGACCCAGGTCTGGTAGGTTCACTATGGTGGGAATAATAATGAACCTAATATAAATGAATTTAGTTAGAACATCACATCAAATGAAATGTGTTCAACGGATTTTTAAAATGCACTTAAAACTGTTAAGTGATTTGTTTTCTTCTTCAAATGTTCTGTCCAGTCACATAGAATATAGTGCATAATATTAAGAGAATGAGAAAGGATGGGTAAGAAAATTCAGTCTTGAATCTAAGGGCAGTGTCTTTATGTTCCCTTGGATTAGCGCGTGGACAAGTATGTCTCTTTTTTGGATTGCGTTGCAAAGAAGATGAAAAAGTCCATTGATACGTACACACACACGCACACACACACACACACACACAACACATGCACTTTCTCACACACTCAGCTAATTTGTGGTCTCTTTTTAGTGTCCGATAGCAAGCTAGTTTGTTTTGGTCACCAAATATAAATATCATCCAAATATAGCTTTTGGTCTGTGTCACAACTTGGTTTCCTATGACTTGTTGGTAGGTGTTATTTGGGTTAATCAGCATCATTACCAGCTGAGGGGACTCTTTTCATAACTCAGCTCTTGGGCTTTCACTGCCATTCTCTCTCTCTTCTCTATTCTCTCTTTTCTGCCTGTGGTTAGTTTTTTGATTGTTTTTCTCTTTATGTTCCTTGTCTATTATTTTTATTTTGAAGTACAGTAATTTCTGTGGTTGAGCAAAGTCCCAATAAAAGGGGTTTTTTAAATTTCAAACCTCTCTCTCTCTCTCTCTCTCTCTCTCTCAGAAAGAAGAGAAGACAGAAGTGGGAAGCCCGATCAGGAGCTGCTCATAGTCTGACACGCCGGATAATCCAGTCCAGGCAGACGCCGCAATGCCTGCTGGATATGAAAGCGCTGTGTTTTATGGCTCCTGTCAGGCTGTAGAGTTGCTGGCAGGGCGTCAGCACGCCTGCTGCCTCCTGGCCTACGTGCGCTTGGCCAGCTCACAGATGTTACCTCTTAAGTCAAAAGGATGGCTCTTTAATTAATAATGGCTGTCCGGCAGCACTTGACAAACCTGCATGCCGTTGATCGATTGCGAAGTGCTTCTCGGGGAAGGACTGGATCACAGTGAGACATTACAGTGTACAGTGCTGTCTCTCCTTCTCAGCTTTTTTTTTTTTGATATAAGGGCTGTAGGCGTCTTCATGTTTGTCGGTTTAAACGAGAATTCGCAGCAATCGCTGCCTTGGCTGCTGTGGAACTGGGGTGTGAAAAAATCAATCAACGTGTGATCAGACCAAGAAGATGATTCTCTGATTTTTGAGAGTGGAGAAGGCCAGGCGTGGCCATCCCGCTATAAAATCTCCCGTCACCATGAGTACAATAACCTGTATGTTTACATAGCTTTCTCATCGGCAATAAACAGCTCATGACCCTTTTTTAACGTCTGAGTGTTTATCTAGCTGGGCGTTACACTCCGCGTGCCGAGCCCCGCCGTTGCTCACAATAGCCAACAGAGGGCGCACTGCAGCTCTCCGGCCCGGACACGTCAACCACTCGCTGGCCACCTGCTGAACTTTACTCAACACGCGCCCTGCCTGAGCACACCGCTACGACGTCACCGCTTGCTTTATTTATTCCTTGCAAACACGCAACTTACTGTCCATGGACTTTGCCGCTGCCCAATTTACGGTGAAAAAATTAAAAATTACGCATGTTCACTCCTTTATTCACTTCTAGAAATTTGCTATTAACCCGACGCCTGTCTTTACACCTCTGTCAGTGGACTGGGAACGAGCCATTGACTTTCAATCGGATATAGATGAACCACCTCGCCTTTTTTCTGAACAGGTACGTACAGTGATTTTTACCTGCTTCCGCAGATAGAGTAAGAGTATGCGTTTTTAAAAGACGTTTCAATGAATGGTTTGTGCTGTGTGTTGTCTGGGGGTTTTTGGACTGCGTTATATTGCCGTGGTCAACAAATGTGTACACAGACACTGTCGTTCTCGACCGGTAGCCTGATCAATCCTGCTCAGCCGTCAGAAATAAAAATAAATAAATAAACTTCCTGAGGTGGATCAATAGGGGAATGAAATGGAGCAAAGCCTTCTGGTTTGCTGCATTGAACATTTAGCAGTTGGGGATAAGGAAGTAATATATGTTATATTTACCCTTTTAGGGAGAGACTGAGACCTAAGACATTCAAAAATAGAACTTTGCAGATGCGCCAAAAGAAAACTACTTATTTTATTCCCCCCCCCCCCCCCCCCCCCCCTTAAGATATTTGTAACATATGTATTACAGTTCAGTCACATGGGGCTTTGAACAAAAATTACTGGTTGTTTATATACAAAATCCTGATAGCGTATGAGAACTTTAAATGTGTACAAAATATTAAAAAACCGAGGTATTTGAGACACAAGAGATTTGTAATGACACTGAATAGAACTAAATACCAGCAGTCTGAAATCAAATACACTGTACACTTTCAATACAACCTTAGATGAACTCCATCTGTTGTCCAAAGAACATCCTAATGAAGAGTTTGTAATACTCTATACCCACAACTGCTGTGCTTCCCTGCATCCTGACAGCTGAGGGTTATAGTTATAACTGAGATGTGTCATCGAGTGTTAGTCATTCAAGCTTCCTAATACACTCCATTTCACGTTGTTTTGAAAGCAGCAACCCCGCAGAATTTAGGCTGGCTTGTCGGGAGTCATTTTGTGATCACTGTGTGAACTGTCAGCAAGTGATGGCTCCATCCACTTCGCCCTGAGCAAAGTCATTTCACATAACAGACGGCCTGACCTTTTCTCCAGACGTTTGGTTGGTATCTACATTCACATTGCTTCATGAGGGGAAGTGTTTGTAGGGTATCAGCACAACATCTAATTACACTTTTCAAACTCTTTCTGGAATATGTCATCCCGTTAAGTGCTGAACTGATCTCGGCTAGATGTGAAGCCCGAGAGAGCTGTGACTCAAATACCCAGGACAAATAGCCTTATCGGTTTAACTTTATTATTTATTAACCTTTATTTATTCAGGTCAGGTTGACTGAGCACACATACTCTTTTACAGAAACGCCCTGTTATTACCTCACCCCCCCCCCCCCCCAAACCACCCCCACCCCAAGTAGCCCAGCCTGCATGTCTTTGCATTCCGGGAGGAAACCAAAGTACCCGGGGGAAACCCACGTGCGGTTTTACACGGCCAACCACCGGGAATTAACTCAGAGCTGAACAGTGCTCGTTGCACTGTTCGCGGTGACATCACTTGACGACAACAGGGCTCGTGAACTTCGCACCTCACCATCTCACTGTGGGAATTCTGGGAGTGGGGGAAAAAAAACCGGAGGGAAAGGGAGGTTGCGTCTGGGCCTAGGAGAACTTCAGGAATGGGTTCAGTTCTCAACAGCGTTTCCAAATTAAATTCAGTGTGCTCAAAGTAGTCATTGCCCTGCTCAGACCAGAAACCTGGTCTTGCTGAACTGAAATAGACTGCATACACTTTCAAAAATTATTTCAGTATTTGAAAGCAGCCGTGATTTATATATTGTCCCCAATATATTGTGAAGTGTTACAATATATTGGCGATGGACTGCAGTATATTCGCTGTGTCACCTGACTTTGCGCAGGTCAGCACACAGGAAGTGTGAACGTATGAGGATCTCTGTGGGGAAAGGCGACGGACAGGATTTGAACTCTGTCTTTAGGAGGCGTGTCCTACCCAAGGCCTTCAAAGACCACGCCCCCTCTCAGCACACTACTGCCGTTCATACTAGTGAAGTATGCAAAATAACTTAAACACGCAATAACAATTACACACGATTATAAAAATACTAAAACTTTATTTACATAGCGACTTTCATACTTAACGTTCAAAGCACGTTCAAGTAAAATCGAAACGATTGAATGAAACGATTGAATAAAAACGAGTGAATCTGTTTTGTGTTTACTGGGATTTCATATATATTTACTGGGGGTAATACATACCTGTCCGCGCGTTAGTGGTTCTGATGATCCACCCGGAGCGTCGCGAAGGTTAGCGCAGAGTGAAGATGCGGGTCAGGGCCCATTTCCTGTGACAGAGACAATCTTTCACCGTGACGTCTGCGGGAAAAGAGGCATGCTTTCGCTTTTCCTTTCTCATCTATAGGCCCACCTTGAGTCCTCTGAAGGCCCTGGCACTTACAACATGGACATTTATCGCGGTTTTGTGTGCCTTCATGCCATTCATGTACTCTTTTTTTTTCTCCCCCACTAAGAATGTTTGCGTAAAGAGATTGATAGGAGTCTATTGTGTTGTATTGTACGGTACACACAGACCATGCCGGTTATATGCAGTTTCACAGGGACAAGTTTCATGGAGGAAAATGCAACAGAAGAATACCACCACATTGCTCTTAAAGGGAAATTGCACTTTCAAACACATATGGGCTTATTTTATTTATATTGTCCTTCTAATTAATGTGTCGACCTTCATTTTTCGATTAGTTATTTCGTTTTAGATGTCTAACGGTAGAAACAAGGACCTATTTTTTTTAGCGCAAGTCCACATAGTAGTACGGTTTCCGGTTTTTTCTTCTTCTTTGAAGAAAAGCATAGCGTTGAAGTTGCGCAATGATATGCTGCCTAGGTCTACCTCCTGAATTTGTAAAGGTATGCAACAAAACATTAAAATATTAACAAAACAAAATAACTAATCGAAAAATGAAGGTTGACACATTAATTAGAAGAAAATTAGAAATAAATAAGCCCATATGTGTTTAAAGTGTAATTCCCCTTTAAGCTTCCAAGTGATTTATTAAGCCTAACCTGTCAGCATTGACAACATCCTGATAGTTTGCTATTTTGCTTTTTTCAGGTGTAGGTGGTCTTGTGAGTTTACCTGTGATGACTCACCTGCAACACCTTGAGAATTACTGAGAATTTAAGTAAATATTTAAGACAGGATGTTTGCCAGTCAAAGTGTCAGTAATCTACATTTTAAACGGTAATAATGCACAACATACGCAATTTTATACATTCATTTATGTAATTTCTAAAATATGTGGTTCTCTTGTATATTCCAGAACAACCATTAGACAATAGTTAGAGATAGGTTAATTGTGGTATTGCCAATCTATATTGTATTTACAGGTTGAAAATATCAACATATACACCTCCAGTCTTCTGGGGTTAAAGTTGTGTGTCCCATGCATATTTATTCTGATTTTATAATCTGATCACGCTATAGAATGTCAGAAATATATTTCAACCGGCAAAAAAAAAAAAAAAACGTTCTGAGATAAATTTGTTACAAACACGCTAAATTTAGACAGACGAAATGGCCAATCTTATTCTATTCATGGGGCATGAATCTCATTCCCTTGTGTGATATTCATCTGCATCAAAGTCCAGGAAGTGTTTCCATCACGCCGCGACAAGGCTCAAGGTCCCAGATCGTCTTTGTTCACGGGCCGCTGCTCCACGCCGTTTTTTTAATGGAGGCCACGAAGTCCGGTCGTTTTTTTTTATTTATTTTTTTAATCCATTTATCTTGTTTACACAAGCGCTGAGAGGAAGCTTGAGAGGAAGCTGAGCCTTTTCAGGAAGGACCGGTGTCTCAAAGCGCTTTACAGACGATCCGGGGCCCCTAGGCCCCTAGGCCTCAGGTCCCCACGGGCAAGCCCAGGGCGGCGCTGGCGGGGGCAATCTCCCCGGAGGAAACAGGAAGTGACCTCGTGAGCACTCTGGCCCCCGGGGATGGCTGTGTACACACCTGGCAGACACCGGGGCAGGCTAATTAAAATGGCGACAGAGTACAGAGAGAGATAATCTGGGTTAAAGCCACTGGCAATGCGGGGAGGACAGTGCACGTAGATGTCTGTGACAACGTGAATCACTAAATAAATAAAGGCAAAAAAAAATTAAAAAAAATAAAGTAGGCTCAAAGAACTAGTCTAGTGGTGCGAATGTGCTTGGCAGCAGGCCATATTTTATTGTAACTATTGAAAATAACAGGGCATAAATTAAAATACGAGACAAATAAAATGTGAGTCTCTGCATCAACCGTTTCGCATCGTTTGAAATGCTGGACAATCAGCTTCTTAGCATTCAGGTACTGAAATGCCTCGCAAGTCGGCTGTGAAATAAAAATCATTCTGCTTTCCTTGCTATAGTGAGTCTGTTATTGTTCCTGAGAACAATGGAGAGCCACTGTGGGGGAAAAGTTGGAATGAGTCCTTTCACAAGCACACAAAAGGGAAAGCTATGTTTCGACAACAATGAATTTTGATATAACGCTTCCTTGAAAACACAGTTAGATTATTGGAAAAGTAACGGGGACATTATCTTCGCCTACAGGAAGAGTAAGTGAGAAAGACTTCCTGTGTTAAGACTTGAATATCAGCACATCCGTGCTGTGAAAGGAAGTTCATTGTTATGTATTTAATACATACTGACATTTTTCCTGTGAGATAAACAGCCTTGGAAGCAACAGGTGACATCCGTCCTCGCTAATGGTGTCACAGTTCATGCTAATAATAAAATATACCAGTGGTGATGTCCTTTACAAGTGATATCCATCCCAAGGTAATTACCAGTATGTTCACAGCAATGAAGTATCAATTCTTACTGTTATATTTAATTGAGAAAGTCTAACAAACCCAATGGACTTCAATAAATGGCGATGTTACCAGTAAAATGAATATGTCAATTGTGAAAACTGTATGTGGCACAAGTAAAAATATTGCTTCTGTGTAAAAGCATGGGGTTACGTCCCTGACACATTTCTAGTAAAAACAAGATTTCCTCGTGTCAGAACAGATACATTGTACATAATAGGGGATATGTCTCACATGAAACTGAATGCATTCTTACTTTGCAGTGTTAAATATTTAATTGTGAAAGACTGCAAATCATATAAAGATCGTTTCAATACACATCAGTCAGAAATGGATAGTCATGAAAAGAGTAGAAGAAGACCCATTGTTTTGTCAGTCCAGGGGCGATATTGAGTTACGGCGTACACTCCCTAGAAACAGCCATTAGTCGAGTTTACAGAAGAAACAGAGAGTGAAAATGGGCAGTAAAAATGGAAGAGGAGTGCCGGCAGTCTTCACTGGTATGAAAATAGCTGTCGGTCAGCTTGACACACAGGCGGGGCTCAAGGTAATTGCGGACGTTATCTATTCTTAATTTGATTTTACAACTACCGCAC
Source organism: Anguilla pacifica (assembly GCA_039654925.1). Classification (NCBI taxonomy): domain Eukaryota; kingdom Metazoa; phylum Chordata; class Actinopteri; order Anguilliformes; family Anguillidae; genus Anguilla; species Anguilla pacifica. Next base: position 65,610,631 of record CM077288.1, read on the forward strand.
GTATGTAGGTTGAAACCCTCGCCTGCCTCCTTATTTTCCTCTGCGTTGAGTTAAAATTGTTGTGTGTGTTTTCAATGATAGCTTTTTTTTTTTAGCCCTGAAGTCACTAGCTGAATCATTGCCATGATTCCCTGTAATGGACCTAGCTAGCAGAAAAGTAGATCATTGGAACCAGTGCAAAATTGGGGTCTTTATTTACCCACCAAAAAAATGAAATCAATTACATACATAAACCAAAACCCCGGGGAAAAGTACTGAAGTTATATACAAAATTTACAAAGAGAAGTGATCTTCACCACAAACTCAGACTGAGGGTAAATTAACAGAACAGAGCTTAAAGAACACAAACATAATCGCTGAACCAACTGAAGACTAGTGGACAAACCAGAGGAGGACATTTATAGAAGTCCAGCAAGACTAAAAACAAAATATGATAATATTAAATTTAAAATTGCCTTTCACAATTAGCATCAATTGTTCTCAGTTACATCACTTCAGTTGTTTTACGTGCAATTTATGTATACAAAAAGAAAAACAAATAATTAACATTACAAATAGGTCCCGGAAATTCTGACTAACATTCACAATTCCCCCCGCACTTTCCAAGGAGTTTGTCTCATCCAGTCCCCCCTCTCCGTGGACTTAGTACTTTCCCTTCCATCAGTTCGCCCCATCGGGGTATAGAAGAACTCCCATAGAGCGTATACGGGAACTGGAGAGAGTGAGAGTTCAATGTGTGCTCCCCATAGGTTTCTGTTGGCGTCGCTGTCACTACATATTATGCGCTCCTTAATATCCGCCTTTGCTGGAGGAACGAGGAAGTTAGGCAGCTCGGGAGCAAGCTGGGCAGACCGGTAAGGAAAAAAAAAAAACAAACAAAAATATAAACGAATGGTCATGGTAAAAAGTAAAGTAAAAAACGAGTAAACACACACACACACACGTACACAACGTCAACTAAGATGCGTGCACTCAACCTAGAGAAAAATGTCATAATGCTAATAAAAACATGCGTATGTCAAACGAAACAAACTATGTGTCGTGTCCTTATGTGGCAGTTACGTATGTGCGTTAATGAGTGTTACATGCGGCCGAAGTAATTCATATAGGAAATAACAGGAAAAGTGCGTAGGTCCGAGTGTAGTGCGGGTTACCACGAATGTGCGCCTGTCATCGACGCGGCCGTCACATTCCCCTTATAAACGCAGAAAAATGTTGAGTGGCTTCAGTTCTACCTTAAATAAATGAAACGTTCCAAAGACAATGCACACCGTGCGTAAATAAAACTATTTTTCTAGCATGAAATTACCATTGTACTGAAACTCCCATGGTGTACTTTTGGCGTATGGGCTGTTTAGTCCCCCATTCAGACACAAAACTCTTCATAAGCTGTAAAGCAACAAGGCGAGACAACATTCAAGTATTTATATGCTCACTAACTCCAAAACATCCCTTAACCAGTCACATGCCCCCACACACTGGCAACCACACACACTACCTCCCTCACACACTACCTCACCTCATCTTTACACATACACGTACACACACAGACAGACACACGCACCATATCGTGTCAGCCTCATTAAATCACACTCATAAAGACTAGTTTTGTCAACTGCGGCATTTTCTGCAAATAATTCAGCCTGAGATTGTGGCAGAAACATGATGAATTTCCTGTGAGGGATAGACACACCCACTTGTAAATAAATAGCCAACCAGCTGTTCTAAAATTTCCTGTTGTAGGGAACAGCGAACACAGCCACCGTAACTCTTGAGAACAGAACTGCACATGAGAATGAAATTTGTTGCATGTTCAGGCATTCAAATGAAGGTAAATATGAGTTCCCCGTCTCGATTTAGCCTGAATGATGGTAGGCTAGCTCACTGTATGTAAGGGACATGCTTTAATTATCCTCTTTGATCAAATACTCTCTGTGATTTAGCTGGTACACATCACCATGGAAACTGCCTCAAAACACAAAGCAGTTATCCAGCAAGCTCAGTCAGTTAGCTGGATAACTGAGTAAAACCCTGGAACTGTTATTTTTACTTCAGTTTATATTCTAGATTTCTGGAGGGTTCCTGGTTTTACTCCAGCTAACTCAGTAGTCCTGCCTTGTGAAACAGCTCGTTGGTCTTTGAAACTTATGAGACTCTGGATCTTCTGAGCTACAAGGTTAATGTCTCTGATCAAAGCTGAGAGTATTCAGTTACTCCGATATTCCACCATTACATCACAGATCAATAACTTGTATCAGTCTTGAATTAGCTTTATTATTTTTCATTAAAGGAATAATTATCACTGCTTCATCAAGGCTGATAAGAAAGAATATATATTCTTTCATATCAGCCTTGATGAATGAGTGAAAATATCTTGTGATATTATTATTATTATTATTATGATTATGGCCTGAAAACGTGCATTATGCAAGTCTCATCATAGTTAGCCTTCCTCCACTGCACACGCAGATCTGAGCATTCCCACTGCACTTCCAGAAAAAAGTGAAGATTCATTATTTCAATATAAAATTTTCCACGCACACTTTCACATGCTCATTTTCACACTCACACACGCATATATTTGCTGAGAGCAGACAGATGTTCCACTTATCACCATGTAACTGCCTTACCTTACTGCCATACGTACAGTATACATAATTATTGTTAGAAATATGTACCTGAAAAATTGTCCTGCACCCAGGTTTGTTGTTGTTTTTTAACAGAATGAGTTTGGTAGAGGGGTATTCGATTTTGTGCAATCCAAATATTTTCTGTTTGTGCAAAGCTTCATCCTGAGCTTCATTCTGCCGGATCCAGAATAGATGAAACTGAGGGATGTCTTCAAAACAAGCTTCAATCTGAAGAAAAATGAGGCTAGCAGGAGAAACCCTTTGCTTCAGCAGTGTAGTATAATGGGTAAGGAACTGATCTTGTAACCTAAAGGTCGCAGGTTCGATTCTTGGGTAGGACACTGCCATTGCACCCTTGAGCAAGGTGCTTAAGCTGCATTGATACAGTATATAGCCAGCTGTATAAATGGATGCAATGTAAATGCTATGTGAAATGTTGTGTAAATGGATCCCGGAGAGTGCATCTGCAAACGGTCTGCTCGTTGACAGACAGGACAGATACTTTCACACTGATTAGAGGGAATACCCTCCTTCCTGTTGCTCTCTTGGCAATGTGTGTATAAAGACGGCATGTGCATTTATTACTCTATGCATCTGTCAATGTGTGTATAAAAAGGGGACGTGTATATGAGTGTGTTTTTATAGGTTTTTGTGTGCATCTGTGTGTGATGTGTGCATGCATGAGTATGTATGTATGTGTGTATACATGTGTGTATGTGTATATGTGTGCGTATGCATGAGCATATCTGTGCCTGCATGTGTGTCGGTATTCCTGATATGTCCTTTCCTCCATACTTGAATTCTATGGTGCAAATGGTTGTATGGTTCCACTAAAGTGGAAATAAGCCATCCGGCTGAGCAGCAGGAGGCTCTGCCACCCCTCCTGCGCTCCCCCTCCCTCCTCTGCTGACCCTCTTTTCATAGCCTACCTGTTCATGTCTTTGCAGGTGTCACGCACACCAGAAGCCACAATTATGGATTTATCTTTAACTAATATAACTTTTTTCCACACTTCATTTTTTTTTTTAAATCAAGGAATTTAATTAATTTGTTAATTCCTTTGTGCGCCTTGTGCTGAAGGTTTTTTTTTTTTTTTGCTGTTAAAAAAAAAATAAGCTGTCATTCATAAGTGTCTCCTTGAAGGCCCCGCTTCATTTCGCTCCATAGATCTGCGCGCGGAGCCCTGACAGTCTCGCGGCCTCGCTAAAGCAGTATTATTGATTTATTTAAACGTGTAAATTGAATTCTCTGGTACTTCGCGCGAGGCGTCGCGCCATTCGCGCGTACCCGCGCGGCGCAGAAACGCACGCCTCTGACTTTACCGTGTTCCTTCCCTGATGGTCCCGCTGTCGTCGATAACATCGCCTGAAAAAAAAAAGCCATCCCAATTCCAGCCGTCAGATAAAATCGATACCGGGCCAAAATGTCACCGCGCAAAACGGAGAGGTCCGCGGCCAACGGTCTTCTCACGCTTGCTTGTCCTCTTCCCTGCCGAACAGGACTGGAGTTCGATGGAGCTGCCGTTCACGAATCTGGAGATCGCCTTCATTCTGATAGCCTTCGTAGTGTTCTCCTTGTTCAGCTTGGCTTCGGTCTACAGTGAACCCAACGCAAAGAGAGAAGGTAAAAAATGCTCGTTTTTTCCCCCTCTCTTTGTAATTCTGCAAGAAATGCCTAACTTCAAAGTAGTAATTCAATTCATTCAATCCATGCCTTTTGGTAAGAATAAACAGAACAGGTCCAGAGGTCAAAGGTTTAAGTTCTTAAGCTTGTATTTTATTGCATTTACAGTAGGGAACGAAAAAGAAATGCACAACAGTGAAGGGTTCTGGTGGTTCTGTAATATGATTTGGATGCACTCGTATCCTTATAAGGTAAGGTCAAAAACATGCGTTACATTATGGTACAGTATGGAGTCATTATCTTCACCCCATGATAAACCATGTCTTCCTTGCCGGGGGGAGGGGGTCTTTCGACATGGAAGTGCGTCTTTTGAACATAAGTAGTGTGCCCCTGTGGTTTCATGTCACTGCCTTCCCAGTCACCAGATATTAACCCAATCAAGAAATCATGGAACATTCTGGAACAATGCCTCAGACAGTGCTTTCCACTTCCAACAGCCCTGTGAATAGTTTTCTGGTGAAAAGGCTGGTGCAGGTTCTCTATCCGGCTCGGACGTAGCCATGCTACAACCGGAGCTACACTGGGAGTAAACCGTTTATGTCAAAAAAATGTCTCTCAGCCTAGATTGCCACCCCTCTAGACATCTAGATTCACAACAGCTGAGGTGGAGAGTGAGAGAACAATTTTTTTTAGCCAATTAAACCAGGGGATGATTAGGAGATTGGGAGTCAGGTTGGGAATTTAGCCAGGACACCGAGGAACCCCCTTACTCTTTGCAATGAGTGTCATGGGATATTTAATGACCACAGTGAGTCAAGGCCTCGGTCTAACGTCTCATCTGAAAGACAGCATCTCCTACAGCACAGTGTCCCCTTTTAACCAGAAGGTTCTGTGTTCTAATTTAATATGTGGTGATGTGTTTTTTTTTTTTAACAGAGGAAAGCCCCTATGAAGAATGCTTTAAGATGAAGAGCGTGAGGAAGACGAAGCAGAAAGCCATTCCCAGTGTTCCCTCTGTGAAGGAAGCACAGTAGGACACAGTATCTCAGGAACAGGGGAACAGGAACTGCAATCAAAGTGCTCTTCCTGTTTTATATTTTTTTTTTCTGTGCCAGTGTTTACGCCTAGATCTTGGCTTTGAAAGTGATGATTGTCGGATTACAAAACCCTCCACACAATGGTGCCACTGCTGGGAAGTAATTACGCTCTACTCTGAAAATGAGACTCGAGCTGGGAGAGTCTCTGGCATCGTTTAGTTCAGACTGAGCACTCCATCAGCACCGTGAGCATCGGCTACATTTCCTGCCGGCAAATCTGTTGCGCCAAAAACAATTTGATTTGTTTTTATTCCTCAGCGAGTTCTGCCAGGTAGTTAACATGATATTTATGGTTCTGTAATTGGAGGGTGATGCATGCACGCATAGGTAATGGATTTTGAGATGTGATGGCAAGACTTGGCATGTTTCATGCCAATGATGACACACTGTGGCCAGAACCCGGGCCAGTGCTATAATTGCATTAATTTGTGAGTACTGTCTGGAGGACAGAGGGAAACGAAGGTTCAAAGGGCATTTAAAATCTGGTGATTTTGATTGGCATTCTTAGTGCAGGGCTTGCAGCGTCCCTTGTGTTCAGGAAGAGCCGAACCACGACGACAGATGAATCCTTACGCTCCTGCGAACAGGCGCGTTTACCGCTTTAACACAAAGTGTTCCGACCGTCTTTCGTCGTGCGAGACGCCATTAGAAACGAAAGGAGAAAACAAACCAAAAATAGCAGAGAGGTGGTGTGAAACCCATGCAAAGCCTAACGTAAAGAGAAGGTCCAGAACACGGACAAGGCCGAGGCATCACTGCTGTACGTCCAATGGGAGAGCACGGGCACGAGGCCAATGGAATCTGTATGTGCATCACAAAGCTGAGCCACTCAAGCTTCTGATCAGTGATACGTTTTTATTAACTCATGCCTTTTTAAGTTAATACAGGTGGAGATATGTACACACCTGGGTGGGGGGGCACTGCTTTAGGGAGATGCAGTGAAGCCCACTTCTTACCGGCGTATTTATTTGTTTCGAGTCAGCACACCGGGAGGTTGCCTGTAAGTAAATAAATAAAAACCTTGCCGTTCACCCTCGCGGGATCCAGAGTAAGAATAATAAAGTAAAACAACAGAACGCAATAACACAAACAAGATCAGCGCATTGCCTTTAAGCGGGATAAACTGGTGGCTTTTTATTTATGTAGGGAACACAAGTAAAGTGAACGATAATCCTATTTTTTTTTTTGTGTGGGTTTGTTACTCAGGGGTTGCCGGTTCAAACCCCAAAAGCGAGGCATTGCTGTTGTCCCCTTAAGCAGGATGCTTGACTCCCGACTGCTTCAGTAAATATCCAGCTTTATGAATTCCTAACATGCACAATAAAATATGTGAAAGGTGCTCTGGATACGGTTGTCTGATAAAAACCGGAATGAACCGGTACCCCAGACTGAGACTGAAGAAGCACGTTTATCGTGAATCAGACTGATCGATTAACCAACAGGGGAAAGTTCAGTTAAAAAGAGAAATGGCTGGCATGATGATGAGTAACATGTCATGTGAATATCACAGACAGATCAACATCAGCAGCCATTACTCTCTCACTAAACCCTGAGGCCCCAGCAACGCAATCCTGGGGGAAAGAATTACTTCTTTTGCTGACCACAAGAGGGAGACATTTACCATTTGTCTGCATAATTATAAAGGACCCCAAGGGTACTCATTTAATTATGGGTAGGAAGGGGTTGTGTTGGAGACTGTGGTTGCAGACTTTAACCTATAATGCTGTTAACTTTTAACATTACACTAAGAATATTTTCCAGGACATCTAACAACTATTTTCCATGACTGGAAAACTGCATCAAAAAATTTTGATGGTTTTTCCAATATGCAGGGGGAACCCTGTAAGGTTCTTAATGTTTTTTTTGTTGTTTTACATATCTGCACTTTTGAAATGTAACAAGTTTCAAATGAATTCTTATTCCCTGTGGTTCTCTTTCAGAGATTTCTGCAGAAAATAAACTTGTTCAGAGAACGACCTCGTTCTCAAACCTTTATTCAGTCTAAATGTAAATGCACTTTTTCTTACTTCACTTTGAGCTCACTTCTCATGCAAGATTCAGCACCACTCCCAAAGCTGTATTACCTCGGAAACAAAAAGGGGAACATGACAGGCATTTAGCAGCACACCAGCAGCTAACTTGTGGTCCTGCTAGTATTTCGCTAGTCCGCTAACACAGTGGTTCCCAAACTCGGTCCTGGGGGATCCTCTGTCTGTGAGGTGGTTTTCATTCCAACAACTTGCAATCCTAGAATTTTAACAAGCAGTTCCTTTAAAAGAGGCAACAGAATTTTTTAACTTAGCAAAATAAAGGCTGAACTGAATCAGTCGGTGGCTAAGTGGCCACTAAAGCAAGCCATTTGTGGTTGATAATGAGGAATTACATGGAAGACGAGAGAGAAATGATGAGCCAATACTGCATTGCGTTTCTAAGTCTAAGGAAAACATGATGAAAGAACTCAAACATGTGCTCAACAACCTAATTAGGAGCCTATTGATTCACCTCTTTTGCCTCTTTTTATGTAATTGTTTGCAATATAGCACAACAAGCACAATGTGAAGATGGGACTTTTATTATTTATGGCGTGCATAGCTATTTCTGACACACTGTGGCTTAAGAGGGTAAATAATCCCCCTAAAGCACCTAATTATGAAGAAATAAGTTTTTAAAATTCTGGGATTGCAGCTGCGGTTGGACCGTGAGCCAGGAACGCACAGGGGGTCCCCCAGGAGCGAGTTTGGGAAACGGTGCATCACTGTGTTCCCGGACAGTGGTGCTGAGGCAGTCCCACGGACGATCTGCAGTAAAGAGAGGGAGAAACTGCAGGCGAACAGCCCTGCTGCCGGTGGACCGCCGTTGAGCCGATTAGAAAAGTGCCGGCCGGCCATTATTGCCAATGGCGGTCCAATAGGTGCCTGCTCACCTGGGAAACGCCCCCCTGTGAGAAACTTCCATGTCACGCAAGGGATACGCTCTCCAGTCTGGACGCAGTGCTGACCTCACCAGTGCTCACTCCGGCCAAACGAGCCCCAAAGGCACCGCGCCATTGGCCACCATCTTTTCTCCCACGCGTAGGATGGGTCATAACGGAACAGAACCCCGTTTCACTCCGTTCTCCCACTGAGTTGGTCGGCGTCACATGACTTGTGGGTGTGGACATGTGTAAAGCCCCATTAGCATATTCAGTAAGAGGGTGGGGGGTGAGGGGGATTGGGGGTGGGGTTATTGTTACACCCAGGACAGCTGTTGCTCCACAGCAGAGCTCCATTCAGTCAGCCTGGATTACACCATTTCCCAGTTGGCTGTAACTTAATCCTCAGTAGAATTACTAATTCAAGTGACAGCGCAAAATTGGCTGTGATACTGAACAGCCGGCAGACATTTTAAAGCCTTCTTGAGCCAAAGGTGTAAAGCATGTTGTAGAAACCTCCCAACAAGCAGGATTTCTGGTGCTACTTTGGTAAGTTTCAAATTATAGCACATTTCCTAAGTACTTTCAAACATTATAACATCTGGAATTGGATCAAATGGTACAGTATTACTTTAGTTCACAAAAGTATTTAAGCAGAAGTTAATATCAAGTTATAATTACAATTTTAATGAAATGCTGAAAATAAAATCTTTTATTCAATATTATTTGATCTAGCAATCAATGACAGTAAGAAATAGTGAGACATTTTGCACTTTTGCAGACATACAAGGCATTGTGCTCACAATGAAGCGCTGTGAAATAAGTTTTATTTTAACCCTTTAAGGTTGTGAGATCACAAATACGATTAGAATGGTCTTAACATTCTAATTCTGATGTAACAATCACTACTGGTCGCTGAAAGCAATGGAGTTCTAGAACACTAAAAAGAAAAAGAAACATTCCAAAAAACAGCTCTTCAAAGGGTCATGGCCTTACACACTCGATATTGTACGATATTGTCTTGTGGGTGAAAACAGATCTCACGGTGTATCTGCTTCCTCTCCCCCGCTGTTTGTCCAAACGCCACGGCAACCAACCTACGGCACCGTGCGTGTGCGCTCGCTCACCGCGCGCGTGTGTGCGTGTGTGCGTGTGTGTGTGTTGGGGGGGGCAGGGATGGAGAGATGCAGATGTGAGATTAAGAGTGTTGGGGCTGTTATCCGCAGAGCGCCTCAGAAACTTGCCCCATTGTCCCGTCTCTGGCTCCACCACCCTTAAGACCTTGTAGGCTAATGAGAGATTAAGGCTTGCGTGGGGTGACTCATCGGGGGAAATAAAAGGCCAAACTCAAACCCCCCCCCCCTCCCGGAACCCCCCCACCCTGACCTTTGTTATCCACAGAGCAAGGGGGACTGGACAATACCGGGGGGGGGGGGGGGGGGGACACAATACAGAAGAGCCCAAACAGGGTCAGTGATACCAACAGCACCACTGTTCTGGGTCACAGTGCCCCCAGACCAACATGGGACACGTTTCAGATGCATGCTTTCCAAATATGTATCTGCTTGTATTTTATGTCACGTGGGTCGCTGGCTTCATTTTTTGTGGGGTTTTATACCTCTGTGCCACCTGAAAAGCTCAGCTCCATCGTTCAGACTGCAGTTTATAGATTTTTACAAGTTTTTTTGGGTTTCCATAGCATAAATCACATCATTTTATTTCAGTGTGGAATTTTTATAAGCCCACTTAGGTTTCAGACCTCTCCGGTCTGTCTTTTTGTTGGTTTTGTCTATATTGTTCTTTTTATGGTGCGACTAAATAAATACACAATACAAAATATAGATATATATTTGGGGAGGTATTCTGTATTTTGCATACAATATAGTTTAGTGCATTTTTCCCCCACAAAGCAAAAGGCACTGCATTTACATATACCACTGTTTAAGTGGCACACAGATTTTTCCAAAGCTTTCCAGTCAGACAGGGTTTAGAAGGAAAATACGTAACTTTATACTTTGTATATTTTATCTTAAGATTGTCTGTGTTTTTTTTCTTACGCAGTTATTTGGTCTCTGTCTGAAGCCATTGGCCTAAGCTTTCAGGTACAACACCTCAGTCTATTTTTTCTTTCAATTATATTCAAGTATATTTAACCACTATATTTAACCACGATATATCCTCATCAAATATCAGGATGTCAGATAAGACATCCGATAGCCAAGTTGTGGGTTAAAGTTTGAAAGGCTCTGCTCAGTTACATTAGTGAAAATGAAAGGGGAAACATCACACGTGCGGAAAGTGTAAGCCAATAAAATAATTCACGCCGTTAGGAAGCCCGGTAATTTACTCAAGGTAAACGATAAAGGTAGCCCATATGAAGAAATATCTGCGATAAGCTGCTCACACAATTTTTCTCAAGGTATTGAAAAATAAACAGCAAGAGGCTCTGTACAAGACTCCACCTCTATGAAAAAACGGTCAGTTACAGGGTAGGCCCATAAGCGAGCTGTTCTGCCTCTTTACAATGCTGATGGCCATTGGGAATCCCATTCATATAAAAAAAAATAAAGATTGGCTCTCTATAACCAGATTTCCATATTGGATATGTTAAAGTTTAGATCTGCTTTATGAGCTGATAGACTCGAGTCACCTGTCCAGGATGAATTCCTCCATCTCACCCAAAGCATGCTGGGATAGGCTCCAGCACCTCCCGGCGACCCTGCCCAGGATAAGGGGGTGTAGATAACGGATGGATGGATGGATGGATGGATGGATAGACTAGAGTCCCTTGGGCGTTCAGTAAGTGAGGCTCACTCACCCTTATTTCCAGAAACTAATCAGTAGCCGTGTAGCGCCACAGCAGAATTTCCATCGCCGTTGCTAGAGTTTTTAAAAAAAAGCAATGCTTAGAGGCAAGCGGGTCAATTGACTCTGAATAACTCAGTTGAAACAAATGAGCAAGGCTGTGGCGTGTATTATATATCGTGCAGAAAATAGTTTTCCTCATGAATGGAACGTGCGTAAATAGTTGCGTTTGTCTTCACCTTGAAACAGACCCCGGCCTGATGAGGGGCCATTTCAGCTGGAATGTTGTTGACTGTGAGAATACTTCTCAGCCTCAGCGGATTCAGTGCAGTGAATAAGGTGTTTTTTTTTTGTTTTGGTACACCAAGCGTTCTGAAACATTACACTTGTTCTTCCCTCCATTTCTTCTGTTTGATTCATGCTACTCTTTTGAAGTAGCTTCAACATAACACAATGACGAGAACAGGCCATTAAGCCCAACAATGATCCCCATTTTCCTACCACTAAGGGGTACCTAGTGCTCACCATTTACCTACGAGCCTGGTCTTGAAAACTCCCAGAGTTTCTGCCTCTACTACATGGCAAGCTATTCCGCATAACAACTCACAGTGTGAAGAAATACTGAATTGCAGAAGTGCAGAATTTACCTTTTGCTCATTCCCTTCATGCCCCCTCATTCTACTGACAAAACTCAACCTGAAGAATCTCTTGTAGTTCAGTTTTGTGAATCCCTTTTATGAATTTAAAAGCCTCAATCAAATCTGCAAAAAGCCTCAATCAAATCCTAATAGAATAGACGCACACACTCCAAAAAGGTCTTTGTGCAGTCGAAGTGGAATATTAAGAAATAAAGAAAGGGAAAATGGTAGACTTGTGCCTCAATGTTAAAATTGGAGAAAAAAAAAACTTCACTTGGTAGTTCAGATTTTGACCTGCGGGTGTCCATCAGAGCAACAGGGTGACATACGAGCCTATGAGTTTCCATTTTTTCTCGATCCCTTTCTGATGCACGAGGCCTTTGATTGCTTCGCCACCTGGGAACGTCCGGCCACACAGCCAAGACTTAACCTGAAACCCCGGGCCTCAGGGTTCTGGAACAATCCAACGCCAAGATTCTGAGGCGGTTTAACTTCACCCAGAGAACTCCGCGAAGCTCAGCGCGGTTCCAGCAGATCTCGCTGCGACAGGGAAAGCCTGTCAGGTGAGGATCTGCCCTTTCACAGTAATGTGCGTCTGGGACACAGCACTCTGGTAACGCTGCAGAACAGCGTTCTTAAACTGCCTCATCCTGAGGGCTAGATTCATTTTACACATGGCGGACAGAGGTCATATGTACCGTGCACCATCGATAAAACATATCGATAAATATGTATTATACATGTGCGTGCATAAACACAGATATTGCTTGCTGTTCTGTCAGTGGAGAGAGGTATGCTGACAGTGTGGACATGATCAGAGTTATGGTGACAGAGGCTATAACATCGTCAGAACTTTCCAAGCATCTGAATAATACTTCTTCCTTTTTCTCCAAATAGCTTGGAGTTAATAATGAGCTGCATTTGGCCCCCAAACCATCAGAACAGCCTTGTTCAACTGTGTTTTTTTGCATAGAAAAAGAAAAAAAACTGGAGTAAGGCTACGGCAGACCTGCATAAATGCATGAGGAACGAACCCATTTCATTACCTTCTCTTTATATTTTATAGCACTGAATGCCAAGGGCTGGTTAACAAGAGCTCTTTGTGCCCAAACAAACACTTACCCTGGGTGTGCACTTTGTCATGGAACAGCCCCGGTGTGCCCCGGTGGTGTATTTGTTCCTGGGGAAATTGAGGGGGGGGGCATGAGTGGGGGGGGGATGGACCGGATCAGCGAGGCTGTGGGATGAGTGAGGGGGGGGGGGTGGACCGGATCAGCGAGGCTGTGGGATGAGTGAGGGGGGGGGGGGGGGGGGAGTGGACCGGATCAGCGAGGCTGTGGGTGGGATGTGAGCTAACCTGCGGCTGGTTTCCCAACACGGTACTCCGCCCTGGCACCGATCCAGCCACTGCAGCACAGATGTGCTGCTGATGAACACACCAGCCAAGGAAAAGAAGAGACCGGGATATCTCTCTCTCCTCCTCCCTCTCCCCCCCCTTTCTCACTCATTATCTCAGTCTCTCTCTCCCTCTCCCCCCCTTCTCACTCTCATTATCTCAGTCTCTCTCTCTCTCTCCCCCCAATCTTTCTCACTCATTATCTCAGTCTCTCTCTCCCTCGCACTCTCTCTCTCTCTCATTTTCTCTCTTTCACTCTCATTATCTGTCTCTCTCCCTCACTCTCATTATCTGTCTCTCTCTCTCTCTGTATCTCTCAACGGTAGGACAGAGCATGCCTGCCTTATAAAAATTCAAATTTACTCTCTATTGTTTAAATTTATGTGTCTTATATTTCTTTGCCTCTGTGCCTTTTCTTTTTATGTGTATGTGTGTGATGAGTATCTTTATGCATAGTCAGAATGCAGACATGTGTTTAATTTTGTTTGTCAGTGCAATAAAGGAAAAAGTTAGTCCCCTCTGTCTCTCTCTCTCTCTCTCTCTCTCTCACTAGAAGTCACATAGGTAGTTGCTTCAGTCAGTGGATGACCATGCAGTTGTGTTCACATATGCTAATGTACTTTTCAGCAGGACATTTAGCACAGCCCATTCCAAATTCATATACCATCCCCGTGCATGTTTATGTATGTATGCATACGTATGCATGACTGTGCCTGTATATATATGTCTGCATATACATGCATATCGTATGCGAGTGCGGGCATATTTACGTGTACACGTTCACATGCATACACGTGTGTGTGTGTGCATATGTACAATTATGTGTGTCTGTGTGAGTTTCGGGGAAGCAGTTCCTGCTGTATTAAAATTAACACTGCTACCCATCACATTGTGCGTACTAGCACCACACTACTTCAACATGCACTTTGTAAGCTGCCCTGGAGAGAGGTCTCTACCAACACAATAAAAATAAGTGCCGGAGCTTCAGGAGGAGTTTCAGTGCAGAGGACACAGCAAGGTCACGGGAGAGAAAGACCCTAAAGCAGAAACCCTTTAAATGAGGCATCTTAAATTCCAGTCCTGCTGGCCGCAGCGTCTGCAGGCTTTTGCGGTTTCCTTTAAATGAGGAGCCAATTTATGCATTGGAAAAAAAAAGTTGTCTGTCTGTGTGTGCATGCATGAGTGTGTGCGTGTATGTGTGTCTATGTGTGTTTGTGTGAGTGAGTGTGTGTGTGTGCATGCGCGCGCGCTTGTGTGTGCGTGCGTGCGTGTGTGTGTGAGTGTGTGTGTGCATGCGCGTTCGCTTGTGTGTGTGTGTGTGTGTGTTAGCCAACACATGGTAAATTAAGCACTTAAGTGCTGAAACACATCAAAACACTGGGAGTGCACTGCGGCCCTCCAGTACTTAGGGCCACAGTGCTGGTGGTTTTGGCCCCTCTCGTGGGGCGGTTTTGGGCCCTCCAGTGGGGAGGTTTTGGGCCCTCCCACGGGGCCAATTCTCACGGCTCTGTACCGATACCCTTTCAGGTCGGGACGGGGCACGGCGAGGTTCAGCCGGGGAAGATTAGGGTCGGACCCTCCATCTGGGCATTTAACGGCACTTCCTGTTTCTCTTACTGTGACCAGCAGGCCGTGGTCTCCCCTCAACTGTGAAGTGTGACTAAAAAGAAGTGGCACCGAGGGTGGGGGTGGGGGGGGGCGGGTGTTCGTCTGGGTCAAAACCGCGACCTCGACAACGAAGCCACATCCTGTTTGCACTGGCCCCATTTCAGATCCGTTCATTCCTGTGAGTCATCCCCTTTTACGAAATAAAGCACATTAATAAATATGATTATGTGCTATACCATGCAGTGCAATGACGATATTATTTTTTTAAAATGAACAATCTGAATCGTTGGTTTGATCAGCTGTTTGATCAACTGATCAACTGTTGCAGTTACCGGTTATGAATATTCCAATGGGGCATTACTGGGACACTATTTCACTACTGCAGTCCTGAAGGTAACACTGGTGCTTTGGACAAGAGCGTCTGTAAGTCAGTAATAACCTGAGGGTAAAACATATATAACTACGGCCCAGATGTGTGCAGGCAGAGGACAGAGTGATGTCTACACATGTAAATGCGCACTGAAACATCAGCACGAACGCAGACGTAAACGGGAATCTAGATTCCCGGAATTGTTCCGTAGAGCGACGCATGCTTTGCAAGCGTGCACGGGAATGCGAACACCTAGCAGTGCAGGGTTTGCACAGTGCACGCGAGATGCAAATGATGCTATCTGCACATCTCTAAATCCTGCATAAACCATAACACAGCGAAGGCAGTAATTTAAAGACAATGCATGCGATGAAGCGAAATCGCTGTGACAGAGTGTCACATGATAGGATGACTTGGTGCGTAACCACACAGCGCAGCTGGGTCTTCCATCGCAGCGGTTTGTGGTGGAGAGGAGTGAACGGCGCTAGTGGGCCTGGGAGTTAGCACGCCGCTAGCATTTCACACGAGGACCCTGAGAAACCAACCCCTCCTTTTTTGTGTGAGGGTCGGTGAAAGGCAAACAATACAGCGTGAGAGAGGGGGGGGGGCAGAGAGAGATTGGGGAAGGGGGAGGGAATGAGAGAGATACTGACTTTTCAATCGCACGGAACAAAAAACAAGACCTACTTGTCCACCACACTGTTTCAGTCATGCAGAGAGGGAGAGAGATCCTGGTCTGGGTGTGACAGAAATGACAGCACACACACCACAAACACCCCCCCCCCCCACCCACACATGAACACACACCTCCATCAGGGCTAACTGCTCGCCTGCACTACACATATCAACGACATCAATGCCTTATGCAGGGGCTTAACCCCAATTAGCCGGCCGGACCCGCCCCGCAGTCACAGATGCGCGCTCATTAGATGCTGATGGCGCGGCTTTGTCATGAAAAACACGGAGGAGCGCGGAATCCAAACCGCGAATAATCACCTCCGAGCCAAAATGGCGTCCGAAGGAGATGCAGTTTCACGGGCCTAAAACGGGACCGGAGTGGACCGCTGTGGATGCAAGCTAATCCGGTGTGTTTATCCCAGTCATTACAAGCACATCAGAAACCACTCTGTTGCAGTAGAATATAAATTGATCCAATTCACCATTACGCTTATCAAGCTGTTCAATACACAACAATAAATTTGATAGCTGGTTAAAAAATTTTAAAACTCTGCAGTGATCCTTTTCAGGGCTGAGGTGAATTCCATTTCAGTGCAGTCAGTTCAGGAAATAAACTGAAATTCAATTCATTGTTTGGAAAACCTCAATAGGACATTACAGGTAGGTTTTGTTCAATTTATGAATTTCATTTCACTTTTCAGTATTCTTCAACTGACTGGATAGCAATGGGATTGAACCCAACCTTGGTCCTTTTTTCCCCACTCGGTTGTACAAAGTCTGACTGATTGGCTGTGAGTTCACGTCCGGGCTGGATGTGCTGGGAGTCACACAAACCCTCTCCCCCAGTAAACACACGTTACACGGGCTTGGCAGAATCTTATCACGGGACATGGGAGATTGTGCCTGCTTATCTCTGACAAGCAACAATCCCCCCGGAATTAAAGCACGACAGCCCTTTGTCTCAAGGCCAGCGAACAAACAGCGCTATCACAGGACTGCACTTGACAGCAACACTGCTGTTGTTTTTTTTTAAAATTGTTTTTCACTTTGAACCTCTGTGGAAACGCGACGCTGAGCGAAGGCCTTAAGTTTGCGACGTGCTGGCTGCCGCGGCGACCGTTCCTGGTGGGATTCCCGCGTTCTCGAAAAGCGGCCGAACCATCAGGGGGCTCGGCTTTCTCACAGTCAGACTGGCCTGACCTTCGCTTGTATGAGCGGTGGTGTGAAACTGCCCTGGGTCAGCGCGTGTGTGTGTGTGTATGTGCGCGTGTGTGTTTGTGTGTGTGTGTGTGCATGTGTGTATGTGTGTGTGCAAGTGTGTGTGTTTGTGTATGTGCGTGCGTGTTTGAGTGTTTGTGTCTGTGTGTGTATGAGTGTGTGTGTGTGCGCGCGTGTGTGTGTTTGTGTATGTGCGTGCGTGTTTGAGTGTTTGTGTCTGTGTGTGTATGAGTGTGTGTGTGTGTGTATGTGCGTGCGTGTTTGAGTGTTTGTGTCTGTGTGTGTCTGTGTGTGTGTCTGTGTGTGTGCGCGCGTGTGTTTGTGTATGTGCGTGCGTGTTTGAGTGTCTGTGTCTGTATGTGTGTGTGTGTGTGTGTGTGTGTGCATTTGTGAGTGCGTATGTGTGTGTGCACGTGTGTTTGAGTATGCATGCATGTTCCTGAGAGAGAAAGATAAGGCTTTCAGCAGAGTTTGATGTTTCATGAGTTTGAACCACCTAAAACCTGAATTCAGCACAGTTACAACTCCATGGACATAAAAGAAATGATCAAAGCTCCACACCCGATCCTTGCACATTTCACTTCTGTACCTACCAATAAATCTCCTTAAACTACGGCAATCTATTGGGATCTACTAACACAGGCCTTTATGTCAGTGACTACCATTCAGACAAAGTTTCACGAGATATCCAACACTCAAAATTGAAGAACAAGCATGCACTGCGTTTAGTCTGAATTTGGTCCTGACTTTTCCAGCGCCCGGTCCCGTGACTGCACGCAGAATGTAATCGGTGATAATGATCCCCACAGTGAAGAAGAGAGGAAAAGTCTCGGTACCACACAGACGTCTGACACCTCAACAAGGCGATCGGGCCCCAAATCCTGTAACGACCACGAAACGGGCCCGTTTTCCCGCCTTTTATGCACTAATGACCGCAAAGCGGCTGTTGGCCATTCGCCTTTTATTTTCCCGACGGATAGATCCGGATCAGACCCGAGCCCCACCGGGCTCAGCAGTCAAACGTGATTTCTGTTGCCTGAGGCGCAGCAGACGACACGTCGCCCCTGGTTCCGGCGTTTTCCTCAGAAGCTCCGCCTTCTCCGCGCGCGGAGTCCAACGCGCTCCGCCATGCGGTACGTGTCTGTTTGCAGCGTGCTTCCAGCCGCTGATGGTTCTCCCCGGGGGGAGGGGGGGGGGGGGGGGGGGGGGATCGGCATATTTTTATTTCTATTCTCGCCCCCCCCCCCCCATCTGGACAGTATATCTGCAGGGGCGTGTTCCTGTGACGGATTCACGCTGTCCCACCCTGAAGACTCGTGTAACGTATAGATCAGGACAGAGGGTTTTGTTTATTTAGACCTCCCCTCTCCCTCGCACGGTCAAATTCAGATACGAAAAGGCAGACACAACTTGTTTTGCGTGTTTCTTGTTTGCTTTGGCAACGTGCGCTATACAGTATGTATTTCACGCCAATAACGTACATTGAACTGAATAGAACCGAGAGAGAGGGAGGGAGAGAGAGAGAGAGGAAGAGAAAGAGAGAAAAGAGAGATGTATCTGGTTTCGTTCTTGCTCTGGCAGTAGCAGGAGATCATGTGCTTTACGGCCAGTTTGAAATGCAGCAGTGACACCCGATTATCTTACAGTCTAAACTGCCGTTTATTGGCTCCTTGACACCACAACCACAATGCGCAGTGGCAATTTCACTGTTCTGTTGAGGTCATCGATCAAACAGCTATCACCTTTTAACAGAAGGGAATGCTGCTTCTTTGAAATATGCTTGTTTTTATGTCAGAAAATTGTAAAAAAAAAAAAAAAAAAACAACAACAACAAAAAAACAGTGCATGTCCGGTTTTACAGCATCTGGTTTATAAATTCTTGTCCAGTTTATGTAGTTTAATGTTTAAATGGCTAAACTGTAACGTAGGGATTATTTGACCCCATTGGGTTAATCCTTGTAATGACATATAATCCCAAATGAAAACAAACTCTTGGTACTCGCCAACACACTAAGACACAGAGTCAACTTTTAGCGTGACACCGCACTGATACTGTATACATGCATACCTCACTCGTCCCAAATGTAAACGATCCAAAAGTGCTGTTTCGCTTTTTTAGCAACATGCTGGATCATTTTACAACCAAAAAGGCTTTGAGTAAGAAGGACTATGGCTGCTGGTTCCATCTCTGTATTGTTCAGGCACTGTAATGATGCATTCCTTCTTACTTGTTGAGACAGCAAACATAGACCTAAAAAAAGAAAAAGAAAAGTCGAAATAAAAGATCTACCCAATCTTTACAGCTCTGTCCTTCACAGAGAGAACATCGGTCTTTAGCTGCTGGCCCGGTTGCCATGGGTACCAGGTAGATACGAATAAGAATGGGCGGCCATTAGCATAATCAATTTGAAAAAGAAAGGAATATGCTGCACAATGCATGCAAAATACGGCAACGGCAAACCACCGGAATCAGGCCTCCACTTCAGGCAGGAAAACCAGGCGCAGACAGACGTGCGGAGAATAGCATCATCTTTACGACAACAGAAAATAAAAATACAAAAAAAAACACTAAGCACTAAGAGCTGACACTGCAGATCAAAAGCTAAGAAGTGGAGCTCATTTTGAACAGTGGGGAATGTGTGGTCACGGAAGTGGGGGGGGTTGTGGGGGGCATTTTTGCAAACATCATAAATAACCTCTTCAAGGGCGTTCATGCAAAGGGGAAGACAAAAACTACAATAAGAACTCCCTTTGTGTCCTAGCCCATGTTAGCAAATGGTCATTTGAAGGAGAGGGAGAGGGAGAGGGAGAGAGAGAGAGAGAGAGAGGGAGAGAGGGAGAGAGGGGGAGAGAGAGAGAGAGAGAGAGAGAGAGAGAGAGAGAGAGAGAGAGAGAGAGAGAGAGAGAGAGAGAGAGAGAGAGAGAGAGAGAGAGGTCGCTCAGCGATTTCTGTCCCCATCCGTCTCCCCATTAGCGCCATGCTGTGGCCTAATCCTAATAGACTTTGCAAGAAAGGCCAGACATTTCATTCCAATGTGCAGGCCTAGACCAGGAGGTTCTGGGAGTCCAGAGGAAAAAGGAGGCCCATACGTGGAGTCCAGAGGGAAAAAGGAGGCCCAAACGGGGAGTCCAGAGGAAAAAGGAGGCGAAACGGGGGATCTCCTGTGCCACACCGTGCCGTGCCACGCTGTGTGAGGAGTGGGGAACTCCGGGCGGAAGGCTGCCTGCCAGACATACGGGTCACACACCGGTCATACACCAGTCATATACCAGTCATATACCGGTCATACACCGCATCCCGGCACTGCTGAGTGAGACCATGACTTTGTCCACTTTCCAGGAACACAGTCCTTGCGACACAATCCTGGGGTTTTTTCCACGAATCCGCCTGTACGCTAAAGAGCAGCACTGGGGCGCTGTCTGAGAAAGCAGAGCCGGTTCACCTTCTCGGTTTCTATTCAACATGAACATGTAAGAGACTTTATTATTTGGTTTTTTTTTTGGACCATGAAACCCAGGAAAACCCATTTCTTTGGTTATTTCCTAACACATACCAAGCCAAGGCCCTGAAATCTGAGAACTCTCCCAGATCTTAAAATCTCCCAGAGCTGCCCAAAGTTTCTTTTGAGAGGATTTTTGCTGATTGCAACAGCAGAATGAGTGTAGAATTCTGACTGTTCCTAACTCTGACTTTCTATCAGTCTATTATATCAGTGACATGAAGAATTACTCAAAAACAGCCTATCGTGTTCTCGGCTTTTGAGGGATCTAAGCACAGGCCCTGATTAAAGCTAGTAAACAGGGTGAATCTCACCGCATTTAAAGTTAAATCTCTCAGACAAAGAAGTGGTTTTTCAGCACACACTGGTTAAGGACCTGCACAAAGGGGAACATATCATCCAAATGTGTCCAAAACAAATTTGGCTACAGCCCTTTTGAGGTCATTAGCACGCTGACTGCCACGCATGCAACGGGCTAACAAATTAGCTCGGTGAAATTTCGGGACAAACGCGCATTAGTTCTATGCAGCTGTCTCTGTAGTGGATCGTCAGGGTCCCACAATGGGAACGCCCGGACCCCTACCATCCCCCCCACCCCCCGACACACAGTGTTTTTGGGTGTACAGGATCCAGATGCACCAGCACACAGGAGACCCCACACTCAGGGGCTCCAGTGCACCAGGAGAGGCCACAGCCGGGCACAATAGCCTCTCATTAAGCTAAACAGCTTCGCCAATGGCCGCCACTTTGCAGCCAGTTTACCTCCCATTCAGCCGAGCTAGCGGCCAGGGTCTGCCGGGGGGGGTCAAATTAGCCATGCACAAAACAAAGTGGGCTGGGGGGTGGGGGGGGGGGGGGGAGGGGTGCAAGGAGAGGGGAGAGAGAACAGGGGGGCAGGGGGTTGGGGCTTCCTGTTGGCTGCATTGTCTTATACATGTGGGGTCAATATGTGCAATGCAAAGTTTCACATTTGTAAATAGGGGGTGTGTGTGTGTGTGGGGGGGGGGGGGGTTGGGGACCCGCCCCCCCCTCTCTGTTTTACATACCCCTCCCTCTCTCTCTCCCTCCCTCCCTCTCTCCTGCAGTATAAAAAAGAGGGGACTGACAGCTGCTGCATTGTTGCGGAGGTCTTTCTCACTCATCCACGGACGGGACAATTGGCATCGACATGGTGAAATTCTTCTAAGTGCCTTTTTTAAAAAAAAAAAAAAAAGAAAAGAAAAGAAAGAAAATTTGGTGTCTCTGAAGGGGGATACAAGCAAAAGAAAAGAAGGAAAGGAAGAAAAAAGAGGAGGGTGCCAGGTTTATACTCTGTGGAGTTGGAACTCACAAGAAGAAGAAAAAAGAGGGATACCCAGAGGCCCCCCACCCTGAGCACTAATTCTCCTGATGTGATCATTAACTCTGGAGCAGAGCAAGCAGAGACCGTGCGATCTTTAACTCTGGAGCAGTGCAAGCAGAGGCTGCGATCTTTAACTCTGGAGCAGAGCAAGCAGAGACTGTGCAATCTAACTCTGGAGCAGAGCAAGCAGAGACTGTGTGATCTTTAACTCTGGAGCAGAGCAAGCAGAGACTGTGCAATCTAACTCTGGAGCAGAGCAAGCAGAGACTGTGTGATCTTTAACTCTGGAGCAGTGCAAGCAGAGACTGTGATCTTTAACTCTGGAGCAGAGCAAGTAGAGACTGTGATCTTTAACTCTGGAGCAGAGCAAGCAGAGGCTGTGCATTTGTGAACCGTGGGAAACCGTGCGCACCGGGGGAAACTCTGGAGGATTTTCTCCGCCTCTCCTCCGTCTTTACGCATCCCCGACCTCAGTCCAGGCTCTCCGCCAAACCCACGCCACACACACGCGCCGAAATGAGATCACAGAAGCTGCTCTTCATCGTCCTCCTGCTCCTCCTCATCACCCTCCTCCTGGTCCAGGGCCACAAGCCAGGTACGTGCACGCAACATTCATCCGCCAATCCCGTGCGTTTGGCCTCACAGATGGCGGGGGGGTTCAGAAATGTCCATTATTTATGGGGAGCAGGTTTCTGTAAAAGTAAGCACTGGCGTGAGGTCAGCTCTGAGAATACGCTCCTGCTGTTTGGAACAATGTGATTCTGATGGAGCACTTCAGAGAGCGCACTACAAACGGTCATTATAGAAATTATTTCAATCATTGCACTATTCAGAGTTTGATTATTTGTACGTGTGTGGGTGGGTGTGTGCGTGTGCGATTATTTCTCACAATTTCACAGCATTGTTAACTCCGTGAAGTCAGATCTAAGGTTAAGTGTAGAGTGTGTTTTGTATTTTTTTTTTTACTGGTTTGACTTTTCAAAAAGCTTTTTTAAAAAGCGTAATCAGGGGCAGTTTATGAAAATGTGTAACTTTTTGAAAAATAACACAGGAGAAGAAGAAAAAAACAGCATAAACATTCAGCACGGTTCACAGATTTCAAAGAATTTCCGAAATCAGAATTCCAACCCAAAATTAAAATGTTTACTTCAACTGTATTTACGCTTTGCGACGCGAACGTCCCTGTTCAGCTTCACAGCTTTCCCACCCGTCCAGAATGAGAAAAACTGCGCATTTGCTTTCATTCACGCTAACATTTCAAACACTCTTCCCGCTGGTTCGATTTCTCGGCTTGATTTGTGAGGTCACGGGTCAGCTGACTAGATAAGCTGCCTGGGGCTGGTGTTCTAGAACCTCAAAGGGCGATTTCTCAGAGAGCTTCTGGAATGTAAATCAAAATTGCGTTTCCCATAATATCGGCCCTCTTGGATGTTTATAAATTTTTAGCTGTGATGTTAGCTGATCCGTAATATCCCGTCATGGGGAACAGCTCCCAGTGTCTAACTTCCAACAAAACATAATTTTCTTATCTGAGCACTTCAATATGTTCTTTTATTTTGTTTCCAGTAATAAAAGGCTCCGAGTCGTTATCTCTTCCTGTAGTCCCCTTTTGTGGCAATTCTTCAGAAACGGCCTCTAATTGCTGTTTATTGGAAGGAGGCAGCTCCGCTGCTATCAGATGAAAACTTAATTGTTATATTGGCCAGCAGGTAGAAATGTTCATCCTTCACAATAAAAGGATCAGCCAGTACAATTTAGCTGAATGTAGACGAAAGATTATTATTTTTTTAATAGCATTTCTGAATACTCTCTTGCTTTATACTTTAAAATGTAATTAGGAACCTTAAATAATACAGCTTACTGGATTTTTTAAAATGGCCACTCTCTTTAAACTTTGAATTGTTTCTTCAATTGTGTGTGTGTGTGTGTGTGTGTGTATGTGTGTATACATATATATATATGGCATTCTCTGATGTATGAAGTAAAATTCTGCACTGATCCAGTCATTTATAACTCTGGCCAGTCAGAGGTGAAGAATATGTGATATGGGCAGGTTTCGCTTGTTGCATACAGATCTGTTCTGCACACAAGGCAGGCCACTTCTTCATCTAAAATGAAGGCCGTGCGGAAGAGGCCACCACATTTCGGAAGAGCAAAGACACGCCTCAGTGCATCCCGATATTACAAATTTATGCGCAGTTGTGCGGAACCTCTTAGTCAACAAGTTAAAGCCCAGAGTTTCCATTTGGGTCCAGGCTGAATACATTATAAATATACAGGGAACTTTTTTCTTTGTGTGTGTGTGTGTGTGAGAGTGCGCTTGTGTGTGCTTGCCTGCGTATGCGAGTGTGTGTGCATCTGTGTGTGTGTGCTTGCATGCGTGTGCAAGTGTGTGTGTGTGTGCGTGCTTGGTTTAGCTGTACAGCAAAAAAATTGAGGGCATGTCTCCTGTGTGCTTTCCTGCAGACTTCCTGAATCTAAGACGCAAGTACTACAGACACCTGTGTGCGTCCAGGAGGTGCATGCACCTCCACTCCCGAGTGCCGTTCCCCTGAGGTAAGAGCCCCATCTGCATAAACACATTACCCACAATCCCCAGGGGGCATGAAAAATATCACTTCATACCGTCGCCGATATGTCTCCTCCTCCCCCGAGCCACTGCACAGAGTTTAACAGCAACATCCTCTTAGGCGACTTTAGTCCCTGTAGACCTCTGCTTTCCTCTCTTGCAAAGAAATATTGTCTTGCGTACAGAAATATAACTGATGTGAATATCTGAGCCAAACATTAAAAGTTATGAGATCAAGACAGTGAAAGAATATTCTAGTATGGGTCAATCCTTACATGAAAGCAGTAATTGACAGTCATTTTCACCAAGAAATGCAGTGAAAGGAAACTTTCAAAGCCATCAAGCAAAAGGATTTGTTGACCTTAAAGGATTAAGTTCTGCTTAGAGTCGACCACAACGCCACACAATAAGTTACGCGTTTTGACTGACAGCTAGGGCTTCGAACGACTACACTTTTTTAGAACGATATTCTCGAAATGTCGAAACCTCGGCCAAAAGCACCCGACACCTCAAAGATGACTTCACCCGTGAAACGAACGAACCACGAGGGCGTGTCTCCATTTCCTAGCGCCTCTGCGGAGCCCGCCGCTGACCATAACTCATACCCTTGTTAAGGCCAGAAAAGCCGTTAAACTTCCCATGGGCAAACCGCAGCTGTGCGCTTCCACTGGTTCTACATTCAAAGCAAAGACGTCTTTACTCCATCGACCGTATTAACAATATAGGCTGCGAGATACCACCCCTGACTCCAAGGCAACTTGCAGGGGTAAAAGAAGGCTGCATCAGCTTAGCGTAGGATCCCCCCACAACTAATTAACGCGAAGTTTGTTAGAATAACGGCTTTTTAGTATGCCAAACAGCCGAACTGTTACCCACTGCAGGTGGGCAAATAAGATTAATCATCTGCAGGTCCCTTATATCAGATGAATGCTGCATTATCCCCTCTACATAGGCTATGTATGGTGACCTAAATAGTAGACAAATATTCACATTTATAACAGGAAGACTAATTACAGAAGGGTTTTTTTCCAGAGCCTTGTTGGTCCCCTAGGGTGCTGCGTTCTTTCAGCCCTCCTCGTATTGAAGAAGGATTTAGGAAGTTAGCGACTGGGACCGTTTCCAAGCTGCGTAGTGCAAGGCAAAGGTTACCACCTGTTATCTCACAATAAAACTCAACTAAAAACAGAAAACAAACTCCTGCAGGCCGTTGCTTTTTTATTGCCGGGTCCCGGGTTAATTACACCACGTAGCTACGTGGATCTCCGGGACACATTTAGACAGGGTCAGAGGACCTGCGGCGCGTGGGTGTGAGGCGCGAAATGCGGTTCAACTACAGCTGTTGTCTCTCAGAAAACTGCAAAAAGCGCGAGTAACCTACCGAGTATGGGGCTGTAGCTGTGCATTTAAGATGACTGTTTATTCCGAAAATATTGATACAATCGCTTGCCAAACTGGTGTTATAGGCTATTCCCGTGCGTTCAAATGGGATTGTTCGGCTGTTATCCCCAGAGATAGCCTATTCGTTTTGTGCATTGTAATAACAAATAAATTCATTTTGTGTTTGTGCTCCGCCCCCCCCATACTTGTGAGATATAAGTGCGGGTCACTCGCTGCCTTCGGCCTTGCTTGACCCTACTCATCCCACTCCAATGGGGGGATAGTTGCTCTTAAAAAAACTCCACCCAGCAGAACAACATTTTTTAAACGGAACTGTTTAAAATAGCTATTAAAAAAGGTTGCGACGGCGACGTGTCTATTATGCAAAGCCGTGTAAGCAACAAGGGCGAGGCTGCTTGGCGCTTCCCAACAGAAAACGTGGTTACAACACTTCGGGGAAGCTAAAATTAGAACATATAGACTATTGGCGACAACTGTAACGTTACCTGCCTTTGAAGTTGTTTCGTTAAACGCAAATCTCTTCTTCCAGGTAGTCCACGCTGGAGATCCAGGGAACGGCGGAAGAGGCTAAAATGACGGGAGACCGTGACGACGATCTCCAGGGGAAACTTCCGGTTGAAGTTCTATCTTACCACCAAAGGCGCGAGGAAATGGGGCAGAGCATTATCTATCGCTGTCACGCGCTGCCGAGCCGCAGCATGTGTTACTCATGCAAAAAAAAAAAAAAAGAAAAACATGCAAGATTTCCATTTATAAACAACAAATGACTATTTAATGCACATTGATTGAGCTATCTGGACGGAAGGCTTCCCGCGCTGCACACTTTAATATAATAAGCTATTTAACATATAAGAAATACAACTGCCACGGACCACCGTAGCCTATATACCTATTTTTAGCTATTGTGATTGCTTACGTGATCCCATTCACGTACACCTGATGGCTGTCAAGATTATATAGATTATATTGCACCATCATACAACATAATAGAATACATTTCTGCAACCATAAGTAACTTCGTGTGAGAAGTGATGGTAAAATTTAGCTGATTCCTTCAGTAGCCACATGTCACATACTGGAGGCTATTTAGGCTACACAAAACAAAAGGTTTTGCCATTGTATGAAAATAATTATATTGTTCTTGTGACTGAGGCAGAAATGCATGCAGGAACACACAATGAAATTGGAATAGTCAAGTATGCAACAAGGTCAATAATGCAGCTTTTAAAGCACATTCAGCCGTTTATAAAGACTGATGTGGTGCTGTCCATCATTTACACCATCAGATTTTGCAGGGAAATGTAACGGAATCATTCAGGCAATATATGGTTAACCGTTTCACGAAACTCCAATATAAATGTGTTTATATGTAAGTAACGCACTTGAAATGTTTTATTGATGTCATTTTAATAAATGCATATACTCTTTTGATGCCCGCTTTGATCTTTTTTTTCCCCCCCGCGATGGGGCAGGTGTCGATGGTTTTGGAACGTCATGATTCTGTTAAACGTTTGAGGTGAAAGCATTAGTAGTCACTAGTACGTGCGGTTCTTGCCACCAACCAGAAATACTTGAGAATGTCAACATTTTATTTTTCGAGTTACGCCGTCTCACATGGTAATTTTATTGTCAGTTTAAAACCGTTCAGTTTTATAAGCGTTCAGCTCCTATAGTGTACATTTGCTCCTTCTTCAACTTGTATAAACTCTGAGCTAAATTAACATTTTACTGTGTAGAGACCAAGCAATGGTATTGTGGTACAAAAAAAAACACGGATTTGTGTGCTGTTCAATCCTAAATACAATTTTATAAATCCACCAGGAAAAATCCTTCCACCAAACAACTTTATTCAGACAATGTACAAAAAAAGTATGAGTAAACAAGTTAATTCAAGATTTATTATACAAAAAACATGCTTTGAAATCCAGAAAAACATACTTCAAAGTCCACAATGACCCTGAGTAGAGACGTAAGTACATAATTACAAATATAGATACACTAGATACACTGTACATTTTCATCAAGTGGTCGGCAGTAATAAAAAAAAAATAGGAACAGAACCTTTTCAGTAATTAAGGATTACATTAGACATGAGACCAGCAGTATTTCAAACAGCGTTCGCTAGACTCTAAGCAGACAGAACTGCACAAAAGCAAACAAATAACACTTTTGAAATGAAAAAAATAAAACAACAATAAAAGAAAAATAAATTCCAGTAATGCTTGCATTTGTGTTGTTTTCAGTTATTTTGTTGTTTATTAATTTTTTATTACAAGCTCTGCTGTTAGACTGAACAGAGGCAACATTCTGAATCTTAAAAAGGATTTTTTAGGGACAACACAAAACAGACAAAAAACTCAGTTAGGCCCTCATAGCTTTCTTTTCCCTCTCTGTGTGAGTTTCACAGTGCCTGATAAAGCCTGTTTCTTTGTTCGCAGCGTTTGTGCTGGTCCTTACAGTGCTCCCCCCCCCCCCCCCCCCATTTTCAACACTATTCCGACAAAATGACAGTTTCTTAACCATCAGTCTGGACATCAGTGCGTGAAACTGGGACTACATTCCCGGAATTTCATTACATTAAACAGCAGCATCAGCCTAAGCGATAATCATTTTATTCACGAAGTGAAAAAATTTCCACTTTCTCACGACAGATTGTGTTTTTTCTGCTCTTCTGGCTTTTTTTTTTGAATGCGGGTGAGGGTCTGCACCCATGCCCGCGTGTGTGTGTGTGCGTGAGGGCGCCTGTGCGAGTGTATATGCGTGTGTGTGCATGTGTGTGTGCGTGAGTGTGTGTGTGGGTACGTGTGCGTGTGTGTGTGTGTTTGTGTGTGCGCGTGTGTGTTCATGCTTGTGCGTGAGGGTCAAAGGACGTTTCATTATTCCAGATTTCTCAGGTTCTGTTCACATGACTAATTAAAGGACGCTTGGGGTCATTACACACAAATAAAACACTTTTCCCTTCAGCTAATCGTTCAGCCACGTCCCGCTCGCACCTCGGCCTCGACTTAACTTAACTTCAGTACGACTGGATTCACATTCCAGCGCAACAGCACACGTTTCCAGACACACCGACCTCAACGCCGTGAGGAATCGACGTAACTTAAAACGTGCCGCACACAGGACACAAAGGGACACACGTGCGGCGAAGCGCTTCGATGTTGGGAAAAGCGAAGCGTGCAGGCGGCGTACTCACTTGGCAATAAAACAACATACACACACATATACATACATACATGCGCACACACACACACACACTGCATGCATGCGTGCAGAGTCCCCTCCCCCTCGCAGTCACATGACCCTCTACTCCCTCATCTGTTGGCTGGTCAGGGACAGAATCCTCTTGCTCAGCAGGGTGTTGTGCTGCTGCAGGTACTCGATCAAGTCCGCCTGCTTTTCCACGACGTCTTCCAAATTTGAGCCGTCCCTGGAGACGCACAGAGGGAAAGAGGCCCGCACGCGTTAAAAACTGAACTCTGCACAAAACCCATCGCCAGTTAATACAACTAACACTTCGAAGAAGTGACTTTAGGCCTTTAAAATTCCACACGATTCCCACACAAAAAACATACA
Source organism: Anguilla pacifica (assembly GCA_039654925.1). NCBI lineage: Eukaryota > Metazoa > Chordata > Actinopteri > Anguilliformes > Anguillidae > Anguilla > Anguilla pacifica. The sequence goes on from CM077288.1 coordinate 65,639,987, forward strand.
TAAAAATTAGTCTACAATATATCCACACACAGAAAGCCAGACCACGCGTTCAATCGCAATACACTCCCATTCCTTGCTGTGACGAAGTGGGGGTATCCAAGCCGTTTCGGATTGGAAACGTTGAGTTTGGACACAGGAAACAGACCCCCTGAAAGCCGTTTGCGCTGCCCAAAGAGCATCTATTGGGTGCTTTGTAAGATGTTATCCTTCAAACGGCCTCATCCCCTTTGTAGATGTTAATCACACCGTGGCGGGTCAGCCACGGGAGCAGCGGTACTGGCCCTCCAGCCTCTCTCAGAAGGGCAGAGAAAACAGAGGGAGGAAAGCACCCGGGCCCTTTGGGAGATTGCAGGCAAGCCTAACAGCGCAAACATTTTGAGAGACAGACAGAAAAAAAAGCAAAAAAAGCAAAAAGTCCATACGTCCAACAGAGGATTAAACGGGACGAGTTCCTGGGCCTGGTGTAAACACAATGCACAAGGTCCAAAGAAATGTTATTTTATTCTATTCAATTCAATTCTGTTCTGTTCCGTTCTATTTTAATTTATTTTATTTTATTTTATTTTATTGTCGTTTAACGCACAATGTCAGGAATTGGCCGGGCGGGGCACAGAGGCGTTGGAGACGGCGCTTCTGCGGCCATGACGCAGCCGCGGTCATCAAGGCCGACGCTGCGAAACAGCGTCGTTACTCCCGTTTCCTAAAATGCGTCCGCGTGCAATAAAGGGTAGCTCAGGGGCATGCGAGCTGTGTGTGAAGTACAAATGATAAGATTAATAAGCCCTCCAGACACAGACACACACACACACACACTCACACACAAACACACACAAATAAATTAAGACAACAGAGATATGCGCCAACATTCCGAATACGCTGGGAGGGCAGGACCGACCCCTCCCCAGGCTGGAATGCAGGAAGAGCCAATTAGAGCAGCCCACTTCACTTAACCCGTTTTATCCATGAGAAAGAGAGAATGGAAGAAAAAGGCATTTTCACACCCACCCTCGGGCGAGAGAGGGGCTGCCATGCTGCCCCAAGCAGGTTCACCCCCACCCCCCATACCCCAAATGTGAGGGGTGTGCTTCTCTCCTGCTTTTTAAAGTGTGTCTTTCCTGCTAATGCTATGCAGTGTACAGGCTTAGTCAGCACTAAAGTCACAGAGGATGGCTCTTTAAAGAGATAAGCAGCCACTCAGAGGGCTTCCACTGGCTTTACAGAAACATGGCGGTGTTCTGTTACATTCAGTGGGCTATCCCACAATGCTCTGCCACCATCCATCATGTGACCTTCTCACTGCCACGAGACAAGACCACGAGAACTTCACGGACAAACCCACGGCCAGACATTTTCTTGCTGTTTCCAGTTCTGATATGAGCGCGATGCATGGTCCATGGCCGCCGTAATCTTAACGTCGCAGTGAACTTAACGCAGGCCTGGCTCTGGTGGTCAGTCTCATTTTGCTCTGCCTCCATCCCTTAATTGCTAATCCTCTCCGGTATTCAGCTCCATTAACACAGATGAGCCTGAGCTCAAAGGGCGTCCGCACAGGCTACTTCAGTATTCAGAGAGACAAAGCTAATCTGCAGGACCCGGAGAGTCCAGGAACTGTTGCCGTGGGGTACGGTTGCCATGGGGCACCGTAGCCACAAGGAACTGTTGCCACGAGGAACCGTTGCCGTAGAGTACCGTTGCGGCAGGGTGCCATTGCTGCCGGGTACCGTTGGCACAGGGTACCGCTGCCGCAGAGTACTGTTGCCGCAGGATACTGTTGCCGTAGGGTCACAGTGTCATCCTTCACAACGTTGTGTTAGTAACTCGTTCAGCAGAACACGGGGCCTGGCTGCATCCACACCCCAGCCCTAACGTAGCCCCGCCCTCCCCCCGGAAGCAAAGGGTGATGGGAAACGCACCTGAATCCGGTCTCTGTGCAGAGGGGATGGGTGTTGCTGGGGTTACCGTGCGATCGCTCCTCCTGGCTGACGTCAGGCTCCGGCCTCTCGCTGTTGAAGTTCTGCACCCTGACTGGAGGAAGAGAGTTCACCCTGAACACCGGCACAGACGCAGACAGACTAACCCTAACCCACACGCACACGGCCCGGTCCGCTCCATAAGGAGCGCGACTCAACCGCTGTGAGCTCACAATGCAGGTAAACACTCCGCTGATGCGGTGACAAGTCTCACTGGCAAGAACTGATCTCATATCTGTGGGACACGACACAACACCTCCCTTACGGACATACGGAATGCATTCAAAATACAATCGCAGAAAATCTATTAGCCAGATACTGCAACTGAAAAACCTACGCGCAAACATGCAAATGATTGCTAATTTCAGATACTGCAATTTATACATATATTTTAAAACACTGCTGCAAGGGTGTATCAATCCCTCAAAGGTCCACGCATTTACAGCTATTTCACCGTATTCCCTTTGTGGAAAGGACGGTCAGCTACAGTGACCCTGCGGAACTGCTGACCCTCAGACCCCAACTGGGTCCCCTCCCCCACCGGGACCCCTCCCCCCACCCACAGGCTCACCCCAGTCCCGCTGGGATCTCTGGTAAACACGGCATGTTTACTGACTCTCTCCAGGGCTCAGTCCGACGGAATGATCCGTCACGGTGTGGGGGGCACACCCCTGGGCAGGGGGGGGGGATTAAGATTTTTACCTGATCTGATCTGACCTGGCCCTACACCTCTGATAACAAGGCTGAGTCCGTCCCCATCCCAGGATAAAGAGACGGGCCATTTTTAATAAAGAATAAACATGGGGTCATGTACATCCAGAGGAAAAAAGCGCAAACCTCTGAGTATTTTACCAGTGCGTACTTTCCCTTTCACACTTAAGCTCACGCTGATCTGGAGACACACAGGAGGGAGGGAGAGAGACACAGGTCATTCCTCGGACCACAATCCACGCTGGATTCTGGAGCGCCTGGACGAAGGTCTTTATCGAAGACCGTCGAGTCAAAACCACTTCCGGGGAACGATAAAGCCGACTGTGCCAACGAGCGGCGAGTACGTGAGTGTGTGTGTGAGCGAGTGAAGCTGTAAAAGAGCCAGCTTCAGCACCCAGAGACGGCAGGGATCTGAGCTGAAGCTGACGTTTGGCCCCAAAGGGGTTCTGGGGTTTGCAGTCCAATCTGTGGAACATGATTGGCTATGGAATATTAGCTGTACCCAGCTGAGGCACTAAATCCGCTAGCCCACCCGTAAAACCCACCTGGACAACTGCTCATATACAATGACTGGTTCTGTTTGGGAGTAAAGCACCTGTGTGGAGACATAACTCAGGTAAACCAAGTCCTGAGCTGTTTAATTTCTGGTTTAAATGTTAAAAGATGCAGAAGGGAGAGAGAATTAATTAAGCAGCTCAGTGACTGAACCGCTCTTCTCTTCCCAGGTCAGCTGACTGACAAATGAAATGTCCAATCAGCAGCTGCGCTTGTGATTGCACACTAACTCCCAGCCTCCCCCTCCACTCGCACTTTTCTCTTTTATGACTAACGTGCTGATGATGGCCCCACTGACCGCAGCGTCTGCACCCGCGTTGTCTTTACGGCGCCCTCTTTATGGGGCTGCTGATTAATCGCTACGTAGCTGACGGACCTTTTACAGAGGCGACGGTGGGCGTTCAGAGCCCTTCCTTTAAAGACGCCGAGGGGGAGGGTCCTTCCTGTCTGAGCCGTTAGCCTAAGACAAACAAATAAAACGGAGCCGGACGCTTCAAACGCGGCCGCGCGCTACCGACCCGTTTGATGTGGCGCGTTCGGAACGGCGGCTTTGAAAACAGGAAGTGGGCGCGAGGGGGCCGGAGCGTCTGGGCCGGGCCGGGCCGGGCCAGGCCGGGTCAGGCCGGGTCGCCGTGGCTACAGGACGCCTCCTGATCGATCGTCACGGGGGAACCCCTGAGGCCTCGCAGGAGCCGTCGCGTCCTGCGGTCCTCGCGCCGGTGATGACCTCACGCGCGCGCTCGTTCAGACCGCCGTCGCGCGCTTTGACCCCGCCTCCCGCGCTCCTTACGAGGCTCAGCCCTAAAACGGTCGCCCGCGTCGGCTCTCTGACACAGCATACAGATGTACACCCCTCAAACTCGCTAAAGGAACCCCAATCTAACCACTCACTGTCCACTCACTCAAGGTCCAGACTGGACGGACTTGCACGGGCTGAAATGTGGCTCGGTCTTTCCTGAGAGAAACTACACCCAAAAACCCACAGGCAAACGGCCCAGTACAGCTGCGTGAGAAAGATAGGTAAACTGAAACTTCACAGTTATTTCCCATCGAGTGCTTAATTCACATTACACTATTTGCCCTGATTAATGGTCAAACAGCCGTTAGAGAGTCAGTCTCTACCCCCCCTCCAACCGCCCTCCCCAAACTCACACAGGCCGAGAGAACAGAGAAATAATGGGAACTAAGTGGCCAATTGACAAACACTGAATATTCTACACGATGTGAATAAAGGGAGACAGGGCCTCCCATGTGAAGAATGGGATGCTTTAGACGGCTTTAAACGGCTTTAAAAGCTCATAAACCAGCTGCGGGCGGGAGGAAAGAGGCCAGTTTGAAACAGACGTGACGCATTTCTCACGTATCCGCCAGAATGGAGACGGCATCCTTGAGGAGACCCGCGCTGCAAAGGCCCCGGTCAAAGCACTCAGCCTGCTAGTGCAGGTCACATCCATACGGCTCAGTGCACTCAGCCTGCTAGTGCAGGTCACATCCATACCGCTCAGTGCACTCAGCCTGCTAGTGCAGGTCACATCCATACCGCTCAGTGCATTCAGCCTGCTAGTGCAGGTCACATCCATACCGCTCAGTGCACTCAGCCTGCTAGTGCAGGTCACATCCATACCGCTCAGTGCATTCAGCCTGCTAGTGCAGGTCACATCCATACCGCTCAGTGCATTCAGCCTGCTAGTGCAGGTCACATCCATACCGCTCAGTGCATTCAGCCTGCTAGTGCAGGTCACATCCATACGGCTCAGTGCACTCAGCCTGCTAGTGCAGGTCACATCCATACGGCTCAGTGCACTCAGCCTGCTAGTGCAGGTCACATCCATACCGCTCAGTGCACTCTAATGAGTATACTACAAAAAAACCCACCTACACTGCTCAGTGCATTCTAAAGAGTATATTATACACATGTCACATCCATACTGCTCAGTGCATTCTAATGAGTATACTACACAAAACCCATCTATACTGCTCAGTGCATTCTAAAGAGTATATTATACACAGGTCACATCCATACTGCTCAGTGCATTCTAATGAGTATGTTACACACAGGTCACATCCATACTGCACAGTGCATTCTAATGAGTATATTACACACAGATCACATCCATAGTGCTCAGTGCATTCTAATGAGTATACTACACAAAACCCATCTATACTGCTCAGTGCATTCTAAAGAGTGTATTACACACAGGTCACATCCATACTGCTCAGTGCATTCTAATGGGTATTTTACACACAGATCCCATCCATACTGCTCAGTGCACTCAGCCTGCTAGGACAGGTCACATCCATACTGTTCAGTGCATTCTAATGAGTTCATTAGAATGGTGCAGATCACATCCATATTGCTCAGTACATTCTAATGAGCAATCAGCACCAGGCCCTCACTACATACCCCTCTGTGTAACCTCTTAGAATGCATGACCAGAATCTCCCTGCTTCTGAATTACACATTCATCAGCATACAGGCTAGATCAGCACAGTCAGATCAGCAACAAACTGCTGTGCTTGAGGGAATTCAGCCCAGTCAGTGAGCTATCAAAAGTGCATCGGGCTGCCACTGAACCACAGCTGCTATAGGGAATACACGCTGGCCTGAAGTCTCTATTCAGTCTTAAAGTCCGCACCCTTCGTCCACACTTCCGAATGCTAAATTTGAAGTCCTACGTTCCTCCTTCTCCAGACTGGCTGTCAGTGAAGATGACAAGAGAAACAGAATAAATGAATAGAAATATAAAATTATGTAGTTTGACACAAACAAGTTTTTTTGCTGCCAGCGTCACTGAAAGTGAACGGGGAAAAAAGTGTGCGAACGCCACTGGGGACAGACAGAGAGAGAGAGGGAGAGAAGGAGAGACAGAGAGAGAGAGAGAGAGAGAGAGAGAGAGAGAGAGAGAAGCAGGGGGAAGGCTGAATTTTTCACCTGCCACCTGAAAGCCCCACTTCAATCAATCATTAGCTAAGTGCAAATATCCTGCTGGAGGAGCACCTCCCATTAACGGCGTGGAATTCCTGCATTCGAGTGTTTATGCCTTTACGCTCCCGTGTCACTGCGGCCAGTCAGAGCCAGCACCGCCCCCCCCCCCCCCCCTCTCAGATAAAACTATCTCTCCTCTCTCCTCCTCCTCCCCCCACCTTCTCCCGTTCAGCCTTCAACAAAAGCTCCAGACATCTGGAGGGCCTCTGTGGCGTTCGAGACGTCTTCTCTCCGCGGTATTAAATTCCTCGGTGGTCTCCGTGTCTGAAACCGGAGTCACCACGCTCGTGAAAAGAGCACTTCACCGTTTCTTTTTTTTTTGGGGGGGGGGGGGGGGTTTGTGTGTGTGTGTGTGTGTTTTTTTGGGTGGGTATACAAGCGCTGGAGTGCTCTCTGAACGAATACCTCCCCAGAGGTTTTGCAGAGCTGAGATGCGTCAGGGGAGAAGCTTCCATCCGAATAAATTTCACAGCCCGTTCCATTCCTGCCTGCCTCTCCTTCAATAAATAAGAGACTTTCATTTTGAGATGCGCTCTTTGAAGACGCTCCCTTCCCCACTGCAAAAAAAAAAAAACATAAAAGAAAAAAAAAGGCAGTAAACTACTTTGATGTGAGAAATCTTAATGCTGCCCTTTACAATTGTGTGTATTCATGTTTAAATGAAGGGAATACGGAATACAACGACTCTACATCTCTTAGCATTAAACGCACCTTCAAAAGAACTTCAAAGGGCCAGAAGCCTCCTGCCCGCACTGCCTCCCTTCCAGGAGACCCGGAGACTTCAGCAGGCCGGAGCTCTCTCTGAGAGAGGAGCTTAGAGGACAGCTGATGCTCTCCAGCGGACGGGCCGTTCTGGGGGGGGGGGGGGGGGGGGGGGGTCAGCGACGGACACCGCGTGCGTGCGCTGCCCGCACGGAGCGCCGGGAATGTTTAAAATGTGGCGTTCGGACACAACCGGCCGGAATGCTTTGAAACGGCCTCGCCGCTAAATGAGATTTTTCTTCGAGCGTTAACGCCGACTTTCATTCTTTTTTTTTCTTTTTCTCCCTCCGAAAACATCTCCATCACGAGAAATGGATTCAGGCGTTTGACGAAAAATTGAGGAGCCACTGTCGTTAATCGACCTGAAATCCAAACAATACCACTTAAAACCAGATGTTTGGTACCCCTGATAAATCACGCTTTAACTTTAAGTGCTGTGTGGCCCAGATGCCTAAAACTAAAAGGGAGAACCCTTTCCTCTCAGCCTGGGGTTGATAAAACTGAGCTGGAAGTGTGCTGGAATTCTCTCTCTCTCTCTCAGATGGATATGAAGGGGTTTCTGTGGAACCAAATGAAAGGAGTCCATTCTAATGAGGCCAGCATTCTTACAGTAACAATGCCAATAAACAGGGGGACAATGCAGAGGCGCTCCAGGGTGGAGTGTGTTCGCGGCTTGCCTCGGGCTGGGCCTAATGGCCGAATACTATCGGACCGAGACAAGAGTCCCCGCTCCTCAGAGGAGTCCACCCCCTTACCTCAGCCCCGCGGCGTCCCTCCGTTACCTGCTCTACAGAACACACCTGTGCAGTGTGGTGGTGTTACCACGGGCAATATTAAAACACCACATAAACTAGATACAGTTACGCTACACACAGATCCAGTCCTGGAGGGCCTTTCCTTAGGGTCTGTCTATCAGCAGACAGGTTGGGCCTTGAAAACCAGGTGTGTGTGGACTTAAATTAAGGAATGATGTCCAGAAACACACAAAGACCAGCACATGCCCCGGCCCTACAGGACTAGAGCAGTGCATCTCGGCATTACGCTATACACACACACACAGAAAATAAACACGAGCGTTAAGCGCTATAGTTGTATCCTCTATGTCAGCCGTTCACTGTGTTCTCCATATATCCGTGTTGTGAAATCAGCCATGCATTCCTGGGGAAGCTGAATGCCCAGCAACCCACAGGACCAGTTCTGTCAATCAAACACAAGCGCTGTCAAAATGAGTCATGCAACCACGACGCGAAGAATACATTTTTAAAAATCACTCTATCAACTGCCGTTTGACAGCAGCCAGCGAGATTTATCAGCTGCTGTGCTTTACTGCTCACAAGGGCGAGGTTCATTATCTGGGTCTGAGAGAGAGTAGCGAGGGACCGGGCGGGAGGAGGGAGGGAGAGATGGGGGAAGAGACAGAAAGAGAGGGGGGAGAGAGAGAGTAAGAGAGGGGGGGAAGAGGGAGAAACAGATATACAGAGAGAGGGGTGAGACAGATAGAGAGAGACAGAGAGAGGGGGGAACAGGGAGAAAGAGATAGACAGAGAGAGGGAGTGAGACAGAGAGAGGGGGGGAGAGAGAGATAGATAGAGACAGAGAAAGGGGGGAGAGACAGACAGAGAGAGGGAGTGAGACAGAGAGAGAGAGGGGGGGAGAATTGTGGAATACTGAATAGTGCAGAGCACTGAGCTGAGCTGGGCTTAGCTGGGCTGAATGGGGCTGCTTGATGGTCCGCAGTGTGGGGTGAATGGAGCTGGTGGCCGTCGGGCATTGTGATGCGAGCGGGGTGGGGGTGCGGGGGGGTGGTAAGGGGGTGCAGGGGGGGGGTCGCCTCACCTGAGTACAGCAGCAGGCAGGGCACAGAGAGCAGCTCCAGGGCCAGCACCCCCAGGAGGAGCCCCACGCTGAGGTTCTTCACACCGCGTAACAGAGGCTCGGCGGCCAGGATCATCAGCACCGCCGCGTTCCCTGTGCACAGCGTGCGGAGACACAGGAGCACCGTCACCCGGGAAACGCAGCAGCCCCGTCACCCGGGAAACTACAGAGCCCTATGACCCGGGAACCACAACAGCCCCGTCACCCGAGAAACTACAGAAAAACACCCGACATTACTGCCTTCTCTCTCACCTACGCCATCGCTCAGTCAGCTACCACCTGTACCCCACAAGCTACCTCTAATCCACTCCTTTATATTTCCTGGAAAAAGCAAGGGGTGCAGGACACACTAGTTCACGTAGACAAGAACAGCCAATGCTTGCTAATTATATAACTTCCTATAGATTTTTTATAAATGAATGCAAATAATTTTTTTAAACCATGTCAGGGTTTCCTGGGTAAAGTATTTTCTGGTTGTTGTGGATTTGATCCGTCAACGGAAGCAGTGCCACTCCTCATATGAGAGGAGGGCGCCCCCGTGTGGTCAACATCAGAAATTCAGCGGCACAGGGAAAACACTAACTTCGTCATGGCCCTCAGGTACATACCTGACTCACAAATTATTCAAAGACAATTATACAGTGAGGTATACAAAACATATGAAGAAAGCCACTTTTAGCATTTAAGTGCTATCTCTCACAAATGTAAAAAGCGTGCTTCTTCTGCACTGAATGCAAGGCCATCCCTTGTTTAAGAAAAATGTAAGCCCTTATTACAACCTGGCAAAATGGTTTAAAACAACCCGAGGACGATACAGTGAGGTACATCCTATGTGTCACAGTCATTTGTAAGAGATATTAAGGCAAATCCAGCCCAATCAACACAGTGTGGTCCATTAATATGAACGTCTGCATTTACATGGAGCATCAGAATGGCCCTAATACACAAACGGACAGCTTTAAAGACATTGTCTGGCTAATGAAGTGAGCATGTGCAGTGGGTGATCAAGGCCAGGAGAGACGGCGTAGAGGGGCCCATTCCCGCTGCCTACAGCACAGGATATAAACTAAGAGATTAGAGGAACTGAGCAATTCACCCGGCTATCACGGAATCATCTGGAACGCCTCTGACTGGGGGGGGGGGGGGGGGACACCAGAGCACCCAGCGAGTCTGACACCCTCCGTTTCACGCGATGTCCACTTCACATTACATTACATTACAGGCGTTTAGCAGACGCTCTTATCCAGAGTGACGTACACAACTTTTCTTCACATAGCATTTACACTGCATCCATTCATACAGCTGGATATGTACTGAAGCAATGCAGGTTGAGTGCCTTGCTCATGGCTACAACGGCACTGTCCTACTCGGGAGTCAAACCGGTTCCTTAACCATTATACTACACTGCTGCCCTCACTAAGCCCTGATCCTCTAAACCCTGAAGCTAAAACTAAACTTTAACTAAGCCCCGATGCTCCCGGCTGACACCCCCCAGCCCCCCCCCACCCCCCCTTAGCGCTACGCGTGCAGGCGAGCGAGAGAAATCTCACCGGCTGAGTGGATGTAGACGGGCAGGGTCTTCAGGTTTCGGGTGGCCCGGTAGAACCGGAGGTAGCCCCTGCTCCGCACGCGGTCGTGGTGCCGGTGGACGAAGCGCTCGAACGCCACCAGCAGGACCCACAGGCACACTTTGGCGAACACGATGACCGTCGGGCTCTCCAGGTCCTGCAGGAGGCTGAGGCACTGGCTCCGGTGAGTCGACAGTATGGTGCAGTACACCGCCAGCGCCACCGACAGGCACACGAAGGCCACCTAGGAAACCGGTCAAAGGGAAGGGTCATCTTTCTAAGGCAATGTGACTGAAAACCCAAACAGGATATGAAGAATGCACTTTGTGGGCATGGGCCAACAAAGAGGGAAGAGAAAGATTCCGTGAAAGTGTTTGGTTGGCCACACCGAACGTTTATGAAACAGCTTAGGAAAGACCACTGCTCTGGTGGCACACTTCGATGCACTCAATTTTCTTATGAAATTGAATCATCATACTGGTTTCATGTTCAATTCTCATATCAAATTGTTTCTAGAACCTTAAAAATGTCAAGTTCATATTAAATCAAACTAAGAGTCATTCCCATATCTCAGTGGCTTTCATTTGCTATAGTGCGGCTGCTCACCCCATTACTAGCACATACAATGTTCATTCAGGCATGGAGATAAATATTGATTTAATGAGCAGGAACGCTCCGCCGTAGCCTGAAGACGCATCTCCTCAGACCATACCTGGACTAACTATCACCACTCTGCGGATCATTTCGATCACTTAAATTCCCCTCTTTCATGTACCTCCTGCACCACTCATGTTACATGGACTTCCATCCAGCACTTATTGCACCTTGTATCATTGTCTTGATGGACTTAATATGTTTATGGCTATGAATAACTGTTAAATAATGAGTATTGTACCTTATCGGACCTGTGTTTTGTAGTTGTTCTAATGACCTTTGGTATGCACTTATTGTACGTCGCTTTGGATAAAAGCGTCTGCCAAATGAATGTAATGTGTAATTAATGCACTAACCACCATCAGAACACAATCTCTTCCAACGGGTCATAAGACTCAGTGTTGTAAAGACAGCAGCAATTTGGGTTCATGTCATTCACAGTGCACTCACGTGCAGCAAGGACAGCAGCAAAGCAGCCCAGCTTGTCGGAAGCTTCTGGAATTCTTTTTTAATGGCAGAGTCCAGGATTTCAGGTGAAATGAGAGGCCCGTCATTCAAGGGGTCTTCGTCCAAACTCTGAGTTATTTCCATAGAGGAGTTATTCTGATTTACGCAGAGAGGGAATAAGGCGTAACAATCATTAAAAAAAAACAACAAAAGTCAGAACACATATGGCACAGCAATCCCAACATATAGTCGGATTGCATTTTTTTTTTTTTTTTTTAAAGATTTGATTAAAGCCTGAATGGGCTTCATCAAATGACTAAGCTGGATCTATTAAAGGGACCTTTTCAACACAAATCAAAGCACTTACAGGCATATACCAAACATCTGCAGACAAATTCATATTTAAAAAATTGTGTGTGTGTGAGAGAGAGAGAGAAAAGGTGATGGAGAGAAATAGAGACCATGGAAAAGAGAAATATAGATAATTATATAATTACATATAAAAATGCCTGGAATGGGCAGTTGCCACAGTCCCTGCTAACACTTTTAGCACAATAGGTATTTCTGTGACGTTATCTACCTGCCGTAAAATTGCTGGGAAAAGACACACAACTGGAATTGTTTTGAGTATCAAAATCGTCCATTGTAGACTACGTATAGGTAATCTGGTAAACCACATTAAGAAAGGAGATACATACCATTCAAGACACCTCCGTTTCCTTAGCTAGCTGTTTTTACTGCGTAATGGCAGAACTAACCTTCCCTTGATTAAATTTTGTTAAATGCATCACTCTAAGTGAGTAACGTATATTATAACACGGACTAGTTTATGCATTCACTGACAAGCTACTATACTTTTTGGACAATATAGGAACGTAGCCTGCTAGCTAACTTAAATAACGTTAGGTAGACAAAAACCAGATAGTTTGCAATATCATTGCATAAAATAGCTTAAGTGATATCGAGCCGAGTTTAAGCTGCGATTTGGACAGTAAGGTAAAGGTTAGCTAGATAACTAGCGGGATAGTTGTATAAATGACAGTTAGATGGCTTTTAAATAAAAGATTAACTTTAGATGGAACCGAAACATGATGGCACAATGAAAGAACCGGTTGGTTAAGGCAGCAAAATACAAAACAAAAGCGGCTCGCTTTCAAACTAACTTGCATGACACAACATCAGCTGACACGGGACTGACATGAACGTACCCGACGTCGCACTTGACCCTGCAATACACTTTGACAACTCAAGATAAAACGAAGCGATTTATCACACAAATACCTACTGTATGCGTTGGGGGTTCTTTTGAATCCATTCTACCGGCTACGTTCAGATGCTGCAAACTGGGGACAGAAGAGGGAGGCGTTTTAGAAAAATTAAAGTTATGGTCGCAAATTTACGATCATCTTGAATGTTTTCGCGGCTCCCTCCAGTTCTCTTCAGATGGCTAGCTGCACACTTCCGGGATCTACCTTATTATTGTTCCGAGTTGCACACTTCCGGCCTTTTCCCTTGTTATTGATCCGAGTTGCACTAGTGAGCCATCTGTGGGAGATGTAACTGAAATAAATTGGTGTCCGTTTATTTATTTATTTATTTATTTATTTATTTGTTTATTTATTTATTTATTTATTTATTTATTTATTTATTTTCATTACCGTCTCACGTACTATTTGTGTTGTTCATCTTTACTTGAATAACGTGTTATAACAGCTGAACAGAAAATGAGCTGTTTTTATCAGCTGTTTTTTGAAGCTACCTGACCACACATGCACCCGCACACACACACACACACACACACACACACCATTCTAGGGAGATCATGGAGTCACAGCTGAAAAGAAAGTATGATCATTTTCACCCACTGTTGTACACCAGTTACAGTGGCCTGAAATTGGGGGATTATGTATAAAATGTGCTGTAATTTCTACGACGTGAAACAAATTGTGGAGTATAGAGCCAAATCAATAAAAAATATGTCTTCATCCCAAACATTAGGGATCTCACTGTAAATGGTCTAGTTAGTAACAATGCTTCGAGAGTCAAGAGAGTAAAGTCAAAAATCAGCCAGTTGCCATTTGTGATCGCCACATTAAAAAGTGCAGAGCTCATCAACACGTATAATACATTAAATTCGCATAACAGCTCATAACTAGCAGTTCACAGCTCACAGAATTGACGGAAATTTTAATTATAGGAAACATATCGTATAATAAATAAATAAATAATGGTCGAAATAAAAATATATGCCTACACCTGGGACATAGACTCAACTCAATATTTTCATCATTTCAAATAAATTATTTATTTGAATATTAGTTAGGACAGCAACAGGATCACATAGATCTAAATCATTGAGCATATCCTGGGTTTAGCCATTAAGGTTTAGCGAAGTTCATACAGCTAGCCAATGGTCTCGATTTAATCACCTAGCATACTCACGACTTCTTTTTTAACGTGCAATGGATAATGAGTATTTCGTAAACAGTGCAGTATATTAACCTTTGCATTTATAGTTTTGAGTTAATTTGCTTAACAATTTGTGAGCCAAGAATGCTCGCTGTTGTCAAAAGTTGCATTAGTCTTCCACAACCAGAGGGAGCTACTATTTTCTCTTCGGGTGCCCGCGCTGTTGAAAGAAGGTCTTTGCAGTTCGCAGTCCTTGTTTATATATTCCAATCAGGGGAAAATAACAGGTATCCTGCTTCACCGACCGATTTGGGAAAGGAATATATCCAAATCGTTTGGTACATTTATTTCTTACCGAAATCCACTTATAGGGCTGTGCCGCAGTGCTCGAAAACGGAATATCACTTAGCTAATTTAGCTGAGCTAGCTGAGGAAAAATCCCATGCCGAACACTGAATTTACAACAGATTGAATGACACACCAATACTAGTCACCGTTTCCGACAATGAAGCAGAATTAGGAGGTGGCTGTCCAAATGGATTGGAACCCGTATCATCGGCACAAAAACCTGGGTGTGCATTTCTCTGTTTAAAAAAGACCCAGTTCTGAGATGGAATGGTGCAAGCCGCTGCGTTCAGTTTCCACGGTCTGAAAAGAGGCGACACAATGGAAATAAACCCAATGTAAGCGAATGGCGTGGTGGGGACTGATTTGGTATTGGGCAATAGCGCTGCTGCTTGTATTCATGTACTACTAACGTGAACAGAATGCTGCTCGCTAAGATACAACAATGCTCGGTAATAGATGGACAAACTGCAAAGTTTAGGCTATTGCCAAGCTAACCAGCTAGCTGTTTACAATGCAGTGGCCTTGATGCTCTTGGTTACTTCTATAGGCTACTGACCGGCTCGTTTTTCTTTTCATGAGCATGCATCAATAGTCGTTCAGTTTGGACCTGGATGGTTTGGGTTTGATGTGTAAATTATGCGTAGTGTTGCAGCCTTGTTGTTGGGTGCCTGTCTTGACATATTGCTTGTCAGGAGTTAGCCATCAGTCTTTCCGATGACCAGTATAGACATTTATTCCGAACAGTGTATTTCGTTGTTGACCATTACGATTTTGTTCTGATTTTGATTTGACCATCTGAAAAAAACTGTATTCTTCTTCTTGTAGTAATCCAATAGATTGTGTTTCAATCACAACTGCTTTACACGTTGAGGAGTCAGTACCATGTTTTCTTACAACTGTCATATTTGTCTTTCAGTCTACAAGTTCGCTATAAAGGCATATCTAGCTAGCATGTCTGTGTCGAAGGAATCGGAAATGTCTCCAAGGCTTCGCGTTTATTACATTTAATTTATGTTAAGTTTATGCAGTCGTGGAAGCACTGTATGCATTGCTTATTGAAACATTAGCCAGCTAATCACCCTTGTGAAAACCGGCATGTGCTTTTTTATGATTCGACCACGGCAGTGTGGCGAGATGTGATCGACATTCGGAAGACCTAGCATGCAGATAACACTGTAACGTACAGTGCCTCAGTGTGTGTGTGTGTGTGTGTGTGTCAGTGTCCTCGTCCGCGTGTTGTCCTTTGTCACACCTCAGTGTTGGGAGCCGCTCTGATAACTGCATCATAGAACATTTTTTTTTTTTGCATTGAATGAATCGTTTGCTTTCTGTCAGGTGTTTTAACGTTGGTGAGACACTAATAGGTGCGCTACTACAGCCTGACGCCTTTCTGTCTTACTTTGAACAGGAAGCGTCATATGCATCGCTGACTTATAATTTGTCCTCACAAGAGTCCTTTCTGCTGCACATATTTTCCCATAAAATGTAAAACTAAGAAGGTCCAATATGTGCTGACATTTGACTCTGCCTGAACAGATGGACAGTTGGGAGATCCCCCAGTGAATCCAGTTAACCACGTTGGTTCCTTAGTGTTCTTTTTATACTTTAAATATATATAGAGACCGGTAAATAACATCAAATTTTCTTCATATGGATTCACCATTCACCCTTTAGTAGCTGAGTTTCTGCCAGCTATTTTCGTGCCTTATGTTTAATTTAATTAGGACTGTTAGTATGTGATTCAAGTCCCTCTTTTTGGGTTTGTTGCCAAACAGCCAGATGCCTAATTACTTTCATACAAGAAGGCCAGCAGAACTGGATAAGTTGTAGGCTAGGTTTTCAATGGATGGCAGAATTTATTTATTATTTATTTATTGCTTAATTTGGTTTACATCTCTACAGTGACACTGAAGCACATTTCCCTGTTCACCATTTGTTTCCCTCCATTTGAAAAAAAGATATTTCTCATTTCCCTTTTTGCCCACGTAGAAAAAAATAGGTCCACGGTCACTGTGAATGTAACTCATCAGAATAGGTCACTAGAACCTTCCAAGCTGTGTAACTTGGCAACCAAATTCTCTAAAATGGGATTCATTACATTTCCGGGAAAGTCTTAATGGCAGGTTCTGACACATTCTTATCTTCTCAGTCTTCCACTACTGATTAAAAAAATATTTTTAACCACACACCTTGAATCTAATTTTGAACATTTTTAAAAAAAAAGTGGTGTAGGGAACGGCAGTGTTGGTTTTAAAAAAAAGTTCTTGTGTTAATTTGTCTGTACTTCTGCACTAGCAAGGCTGCAATAATAGAACCACATTTGTGCCAGTGAAAACCCTTTATTTAGAATACCGTGTCGCTTGTATTTCTGTTCTGTATGGAATATTTGCATTAAATTCAGTTTGTGTGTAAAATTAGATTTGTTGGCTGTGGAATAGGGTGTTTGTTTCTGCAGGCAGTGGTACATAATGTGGTCTTATGTTTCAGCGTCTGAGTGTGAGGTAATAATAGGCAGTTTTGTGTATGAAAGCGGTTCCCATTTCAGTGCAGCCAGTGTGACGTGTGAACAGATTTGGAGGCTGCAGTTTAAAGTGGATGGTTTCACGTGTTTTCCTTGAAGGATCACGTATATGTTGGTTTTGCCTGACAGGATGTAACGCGTTACCACTTCCACATTAACAAACTTGCCTTGCTTTATTTTTCATTTTGTCTGATCTACATTCACTTGAGCAGAAGCAATATGATTATGTGTGAAGTGATATTTCCTGTGATTGAATTATGTTATGTTGTGGGTTTCAGTTTGTATGACATTGTTTATGTAGTTTTGATACCTAAAGATATTTAATACATAACCTATGTAATAGGCTAAATTAAAAAATATTTTATAATATGTTTTTACATAAACGCTTGTATGTGTTTTCGTCCTTGGCCAGTGATTTTTATTCGAACGATTATTGTGCTTTGATTTTGATTGAGAGCACAGGTGTAAACTGAATGTGTAAGTGACTTTTTTTGGAGGAAGTGGAGTTATTTGTGAATATGGAAGAAATGTATGATGTTGAAGATCTTGGCTACTGTTTGAGCTTCATGATCTTCGCAGCTTTGTGGCAGTAGGCACCTGTGCCCTGTGACCAGTGGTTGGAGCACAGAGTGTACATAGTGTCTAGAGAGGGTCGGAGGGGTCAGGTGGTGAAGTCTAGGAAGGGGAAACTACCCCGCCTGCCCATGTTTAGGGCAAAAAAGCTTGCCGCTCATTGATGGAGAATGGAGAAAATAAAGGTGATTTAACTACAGTACCAAAGAAAACCTCATCAGTCATTTTTTGTGATCATAAATTTCAATATGTGTAGCAGTTTGTGTTTTGGTTGTTTTGGTCCAGAAGTTTTGGGAAAATATGTATTAAAACGTACATGTTGTATTACATATGACGTGTTTTCACAATCTGCTTTTCATATGAAATGTAGGCTAACGATCGTTAATCGCGTTTCAGAATGCAGTCGGGGAAGTTTTACTCTGACTTCCAAAGCCTGATATAACCCATTCACTTTAAAGGGAGCTCCAATGTTTTTCCCTCAGCATGCGCAGTACAGGCTTACTTCCGGGACTTCACAAGCTTATAGGCTAGTAGGTTAGCTGAAGGTGTGCTCACCTGTCTAATTAAATATGCATGTCTATGGGGGTGGAGCCCTGTTGTTGTCCTATAGATTGAGGTGGAGATTCTTCAGTAAATATTTGCCTATGTGAGTGTGTAATATAGCATGGAACAGACAGGGGAATAATAAGGTCTCTCTCTCTCTCTCTATTGTCATCAGAAATGTTGTCTGCCTTTAGCTATAACTAACTTAACTTTGTTAAAAAGATAAACACTGACTCTGTAAAATAAGTACGTAAAAGAGAAGAAATATAAAAGAAATGTACAGATACATTTGTTGTGGGTAGAAGCTGCTGTACAGTAATTGCGCAGCTCACATTCCTAATAAAATGTCCCAAATAGAAAGGCTTTTTTTGTCACTGAGCAAAATTCAAGTCGGCACACAAATGCTGACGGTCCCTCGTCGTGTCGGAGATTGTGACCGGGATGATTGACGCGGCGGAAGGCGCAGCTTTCTGAGTGCCTCTGCGTCACGCGCGGTCTTGTCTGCCCTCGCCCACAGATGCACCAAGCTCTGCCAACACAAGCCCCACGAGCTGAAGGACGACGTGTCGGAGAAGCAGTGTCCCGTCACCATCAACCCACGCCACATGAAGAAGGCCTTCAAGGTCATGAACGAGCTGCGCAGGTCAGCGTGCGTCCGTCCGTACGTCCGTTTGCGTTTGCGTTGGCGTTTGCGTTTCCGCGCCAACGCGGAATGCCCACTTACCAGACGGCCCTCTCGCGGGGCCGAATCCCGCTGCCAGGGTAACAGTCAGTCAGATTCAGGCCAAATCGCCTTTAAATAGGGAGGAAACATTCTCAACAGGAGGAGAGGTAGAGTGCTGCCAAAAAAAATTTTTTTTAGGTAGACTCCAGGTAGGCTAACTCGAACCCAGGTGCTCTTGAAGGCAGGGTGCTTACGGAGTTACAGCAGGAGCAGGTGAAAAAAGATTCCACTTACTGGAAACTTGAGGCACACTTGCGCAATAGGAAATATTTTTAAAGCCTGTATTGTAGAGCCATATCTGCTGGTATCAAGTTAAAAAACTGGCCGTTTTTGACCTCACATAGTCTTCATCAGGGTGTAGACCCTGTGAGGTCAAAACCAGTCAGGTTTTTTACTTAATATCAGCAGATATGCTGCTACAATGAAGGCTTTTAAAATGTTTCCTTTTGCGCAAGTGAGCCTGTAGTTTCAAGTAAGTAGAATTTTTAATATCTTTTTTTTTTCGGCTACTCCAGGGGGAAAATTTTTTTTGGATTAGATTAGATTGCTGCCTAACCCGTCACCTTTACATAAGGGAAAAACACAACCGGCTTGATTGAATGGCGGTTATACTGAACCACATATGGCCACGTTTGCTGCAAAATCTGAGGCTACTGTGTTGTACCCAGCTTAATTATACCCGTCATTAGTGCTGGAAATGGCTGAATGTGTTTTTGGATTGTACAGGGTCAGCATTCTCAGGCCCAGGACAGGTGTGGCAGAACGAGGCTGTGTGTGGGTTAGACAAAGCTGGGGAAACACACGGCACGGCGTACACGTTCCCGGAGGCGGCGTTTCCACCTGTTCATTAGTCATGTGTTCCGTCTCCGAGCAACAGAGCCTCTTCCAGGGAACACCTGTGAAATGACCCACTTCAGCCCCAGGGGCGTGGGCTGCAGTAGCTTGGTCCTGATGGGGATTTTCTTGCTAACGTGATTGGCCCTTCAGACCTTTGCTGCTCGTGACAGAAGTACTTCCTGTCTGACAGCCTCTGAACCAGAGCTGGATGATTGTCCCCTTTAGGTTCGCCTAGCTCTGAAATACACACAAACCCCTTATCAGTCAGAGCCACTAATTTGGCAGTGTAAGTATCACATAATTTAATACGGGCTTGCATTATGTATTGCCCTTACCGAGAGAACTGCACATTTTACATATCCTCAGTTCACATGGCTGGAAATGTATTTTAAAAAAATAATGTGACTTAATTCTATTCTGTTCGATCTTGTTGTCTAAGTTGTGCCTTTTTGCGAAAGACCTATTGCAGGGGTGCACAACTGCGGTCCAGGAGGGCTGGTCTGTGTGCTGGTTTTTGTTCCATCCAATTGCCTTAGCTTTAGTTATCTGACAGCTCTATAACCTACACTTGTTCACTCGTGTACTTGAGCACAGTAAAATCTTTAGGATGCACTTGCAATCTGCCGCTGTCATACAAATGTCAGCTCAAGGTACGATTCTGCTAATTAAATAATTAAGGGCAGAAGTTGGCGCAAAATCCTGAAATGGATCGGCCCGTGTTGTGCACCCCTGACCCAGTGCCATGTTTAAAAAAGGGATGATGATGATGTTGATGTTCTGTCTCGCTCTGGCAGTCAGAACCTCCTGTGTGACGTGACCATCGTGGCGGAGGATGTGGAGATAACCGCTCACAGGGTGGTGCTGGCTGCCGGGAGCCCCTACTTCCACGCCATGTTTACAGGTCTGTGTCCTCGTGTGCGTGCGTGCGTGTGTGTGTGTGTGTGTGTGTGTGTGTTTGCGTGTGTGAGAGAGACGCTGTTGTGCTCTCACAGGGGAGATGAGTGTGTGTGTGTATATGTGTATATATACGTGTGTGTATATATATATGTGTGTGTATGTGTGTATGTGTGTGTGTGTGTGTGTGTGTGTGTGTGTGTGTGTGTGTGTGTGTGTGTGTGTATGTGTGTGTGACGCTGTTGTGCTCTATCAGGGGAGATGAGTGTGTGTGTATATGTATGTGTGTGTCTGTGTGTATGTGTGTGTGTGTGTGTGTGACGCTGTTGTGCTCTCACAGGGGAGATGAGTGTGTGTGTATACATGTGTGTATATATATATGTGTCTGTGTGTGACGCTGTTGTGCTCTCTCAGGGGAGATGAGTGTATATGTGTGTGTGTGTGTGTGTGTATATATGTGTGTGTGTGTGTGACGCTGTTGTGCTCTCACGGGGAGATGAGCTTGTGTGTGTATATGTGTATATATACATGTGTGTATATATATGTGTGTGTATGTGTGTATGTGTGTATGTGTGTGTGTGTGTGTGTGTGTGTGTGTGTGTGTGTGTGTGTGTGTGACGCTGTTGTGCTCTCTCAGGGGAGATGAGCGAGAGCAGGGCCAAGCGGGTCCGGATCAAGGAGATGGACGGCTGGACGCTCGGGACGCTCATCGACTACGTCTACACCGCCGAGATCCAGGTCACCGAGGAGAATGTGCAGGTGAGGTCACCTGACTGACGCACCGCCCCACAGTGGTCCCCACACCTGTTCCTGGAGATCTACCGTCCTGTAGGGTTTTCACCAAAACCCTAACAAGGCACCCCTCATTTATCAGCAACACTGGGCACCCAAACATTAACAGCTACAGCAAGCCCGCCCTACCCTGCTCCTGAACATCTACCGTCCTGTAGGTTTTCATCCCGACCCTAACAGACCACACCTCATTCTACCAATTAGCAGCTCTCTAGCTGGTGAATGCGGTGTGCTTTATTAGGATTGGAGTGAAAAACCTTCAGGACGGTTCCCAGGAAGGACTCTGCCACTGTTACCCTTCAGCAAAGTGCTTAACTTGCATGGCTTCATTACGTATCCAGCTGTGTAAATGGATTGTGTGTAATAATGTAAAAAGTGCGTGTCGCCCTGGATACGAGCATCTGCTAATTGCCTGTGATTTAATGTGTTGTAGTGTCTGTTACCACGGTCACACCATCCCTCGCTGCTCCATTCAAGTGCGCTAAGAAGGCCAACCAGGTGTCGACTGCGTTTAGGAAACCCAGGGAAAGTGCACTGTTGTCCGTAAACGGAGGCTCTGTATTCTGCTGTACGCTGTCCGCAGAACCGTGTGTTCAAATGCGTATCGATAGATTTCTGAAAAGAAATTCAGATTAATTTCAGGCTTCGGTTCAGGAGGGCATGTCTGCAGATGTTCATGGTGCAGAGAGCCGCTCCGGCTGCCCTTGTGAAATCACGTTTGCCCATCGCCGGGTTTCGTTTGTGAACTGTGCGGGAACGCGAAGCTCCCTTCACGGCGGCGGTTGCGATGCGCGTTTCACGGCGCAGGAGCGCTAAATACCGGACGAGGGAACGCCATTGGAACCCGCGTTCGCCTCGCCGCGCTCTCCGCGATTCGCCGACTCGCGCTCTGCTTTGTCTCCTTTGTTTCCATGGCGACCGCGGTAACAGGTCCTCATAAATTGTAATGAGGACTGCTGCACTTTGGTTTGAAAAGGGAGGGGTGGGGGGGTGGGGGTAAAAGCATCGCTCGCGATAACGCATTACTGATGGTATTTATTTCACTGATGATATGATTTGTTTTGACTTTCCGTCTTTATAATTTTGTGATCCTGTTTGTGTTAGCCGTATTGCTAACTAAGGCTACTATCAAATAAGGAGAGTGATTCGCACAGTGCACCAAAAAAGATTTACCCTTACCTTCGACAGAACATTTCTGTTACTGTGTGAGATTTTGTCTTGTTTCACCCTTAGAGACAATTGGGAGGGATTCGGTCGGTGGGAATAGTAGCGTTTATTACCTGTGACTTGCTCTCTGCGTACACGTATGCGCTGCTTGCAGCTGTGGTGTGAACAAAAGCAGTTCAGCAGCGAGGGCATATATGAGCACACTTGTACAGAATCGGACATTCCAAGTTCAGGCGGTATTGGAGATGCCAAAATTTTAGGGTACATAATGAATAACTTAAGATTAAATTACAAAAATTACTTAGCGGGAGTAAGTCCAGTTAATAAAACCAAATTAAATGGACTTACACGTGAGGGAAATGTGGCCATGTGTGGGGAAGGAAAGCATGTTGGAGTCAAAGCTGTAGTCTTACCCAGCGAGCCTCCCCCTTCCCCTCACACATTCATGGGACAGATGGTGCAGATTTGACCACCACTCCGCGGTGGGTGGAATGGAAATGTTAGCTGTTGGAGTTGTACCCAACACTCCTTGGGTGCGTGATGAAGTATGGGGCCTTTGGCTGTCATGTCCAATCAATTTTATGATTAATGCTGCTCTTTAGTTTTAGCCTGATTGCTCATATGGGCAGATGCTTAAATATCAGGGCATTTGTTTAACCCTTTAAGGTGTGACATCACAAACATGTGATTTAGAATGTTCTTAGCTGAGCATTCTAATGAGATGTAATGATCACTACTGGTGATTGAAAGCAATGGAGTTCTAGAACACTGACTTAGAATTTTTTTTAAAACATTCTAAAAATCCTACTCTTCAGAGGGGTTATAGAAATGTTTTTAATTGCTTATTTAAATTTTATTAGATAATGTGATTTTAATGTGATTTTTGTTGCTAGACAAAATATTAATTTGAGTTATATCCTGCCCTCCATAAACCAGACGGATTGCAAATTCGGCGTTAGAAGCGCAATGTTTAACTGTTAACAGCTGTTAATTACAACACATGAATTATCTTAATTTTTTCCCTCAAATGTAGAAAAATAAATGTAAGGATGTGTAATGCCCCAAGCAGTTGCCCGTAGAGGGGGTGCCAGGTATCCCCCGAGATGATATTTCGAGATTTTATTTTTACTCTTTATTCTGAAAGCAACCAAGTTCTTTTACTGCCCACTAATGGCAGATCTGGTATTGGTTGTTATGGAGAGCATGCTTCCTGAATAAGTCACGGCCGTTTATGTTTTAACCAATCAGCAGTGTGCTGTTTAGTGTGTTTTTAGTTGTACAGTAAGTGAACGTGAAGTAGATATCCATAACAAAACAGACACAGTGCATCAGACCTCTGGCTCTTGTGTTTACACATGGCTTACTTTGCATCATAAGGAAACGTTCTTATTCTCCTGTTTTTGACATTGGAAAATGTAAGTGTAGTTTTTTTCTTTTGGCCTAATGAACACTTGAAATGCAGGAAAAAAAAATGATTGTGTCAGGTCTTTAAAAAAGCAGTTGAACCAGCGCAGAAAATCCTATCCTGTTTTTAGACCTGTAGGCTGTGTGTGCCACGTGCGTTTGGTCATAATTGACGCTTGCACACAGTGCATTGTGGGAGTTGGGCTGTCGGGACAGGACTTGCAGAACCTAAAGTAGACAGTGTCCCGCTGTGCTGTGCTGTGTCCCCGGAGACTCCATCTCTCTCTCTCTCTCTCTCTCTCTTTCTTTCGCACTCTCACACACTCTCTCTCTGGCTCTCTCTCTTGCTCTTTCTCTCACATACTCTCTCTCTTTCCCTCTCTCTCTCACAAAATCTTTCTATGGCCCTCTCTCTCTCTCTCTCTCTCTCTCTCTCTGGCTCTCTTTCTCACACACTCTCTCTCTCACACACACACACACACACACACACTCTCGCTCTCTCTCTCTCTCTCTCATGCACTCTCTCTGGCTCTCTCTCTCACACACACTCGCTCTCTCTCTCTCTCTCTCTCTCTCTCTCTCACACACTCACTGTCTCTCGCTCTCTCTCTCACTCTTTCTCTCTCTCTCTCCCTCTCGCTGGAGAGCCAGTGTGAGACGATGATTAAGGAGAGGACACAGCGGTTGAACAATGGGCGTGCGCTCCTAAATTTAGAGCGGACGCGTGAGACGGGTTTCGATCAAAGAGGCGGTGACTCTCCTTGAGAGCGCGCGGGTCAGCGGCCTGCTGTGCCCGTGCGATTAATCTAACCCGTCCGGCTGGCCACTCAGCAGTCACAATGCCGAGCCACCGTCGCCATGGTGACCCGCCCTGCTGGGAGT